>ML682013.1:19647091-19698763 GCA_007922195.1 Podocnemis expansa
AAAAAAAAAAAAAAAAAGGTTTATCAGCAACAGCTGTCCCTAAGGTATCAGGGCTCTGACGGGCAGTCACAAACTATACCATCTGTACTACCGTTTGCTAGAAATGACAATCTGAATTAAAACCTGGTCAACAAGTCTCACATTACTAATTCTCTCTGCATCTTCATCCATATGTTGAATTCCCAAGATGCAAAACTCTTGATTTATTTATTATAAATACCCAATCTATAAAATAAAATAAAATAAAATAAAATAAAATAAAATAAAATAAAATAAAATGGGAAAGGTAAGTTAAAAATATATGTGAAATATTTTAATTATTTTATAATACACAGTAAACCTGTTCCCATTTATAATAGCATTAGATCACCTTACATCAGAATAAAAATCTTTATTTTAATAAAGGATTCATTGTACTGCACAACTACTTTGCAGGTTTATTATTGCCAGATATGAGTTTTGTTTAGCTTAACTTGTTCTTGAGACTTTCTTGTCTTTATGAAAAACTAGTCAATTAAAAAAAAATACATCAGAATGGCTCTCTGTGTAATAATGTTTTATAAGTCAATTCAGGGAACTGTGCTTTTCCTTTTGTGTTCTGATTTTTACAGATGAAAAGGAATTATATATTTTTTCACACTAAAGGAATGAACCAGGTCTCAAGAACATAACCCTTCTGTGAGCAGGAGTGACTTGTTTAGGAGCTATGCTAGCAGAAGGTAGCACCATATGCCCCAAGCCCCAACTTGGATGCTCTTTCTACAGTCTAATGTGCCTGTCAAAAGATGTTACAATCACAAACTTACTTTCTCTAGATATATTTTTTATTGTGTAACATTTCAAAAAAAATATTATCCCTCTTCTATCTTATAGTGACTAAAATCCAAAATATTCAAACTGTCCTAAATTGATTAAGACACATCTGTTTTTAAGAGAACATGACACTTTTGAAATGACATTTAAATTCTATATAAATGATTGTTACCAACCTATCACATTTATTGTAACACAAAACCGCATTAGCTCGTGTGTGTTTTGTAAGCAAATTGACATTAAAAAAAAAAAAAACAGTAATTTCCCTTCCCAGATATTTCTGAAAGCAAAGTTTGTTAGAGATGAATGATTATTTTTTGCTTCATTGCATTGTACCGCATAGCTTAAAACTGAGAAATCTGTAGGTCACCCTGACTTAAGGACTGTAATCTAGTCACTGAAGTTAGTGAAATAAGACAAACAATCCATAAAATGTATATTATGAACGATTTTAATGTATTACATTGAGTTTCAATCACACTTTTAAATATTGTAGCATGCATAAATTCAGTAGTAGTTATTCTCCCCCTGCTTTGGGGAGGGCTTTTTGTTTTTGTTTTAACACAGTATTGTAAGGCAGGAAGTATTTTTTAAATGAATAATAATATTGCGTGGGACTTTGTGATACATAAAAATGACCCCTTCAGAGCAGTTACAATTTATTACAAAAATGCTGCATTTTTTTAAATAAAATACAAATTATTTACTCAATAGATTGAAACTGCCTGCTCAGAGCCTCAGGGTTCCCTCAAACGAATAAATATTTAGATGAATTGTAAAATGTGTATTATGTACTTGACAGAATGTATTTACATGACAGCTCAGAGCTGAAGCAATCTGATCAAAAACATTTCCCGTGTACAATAAAGTCAAGTTAGAAAAAGAACAGTTCAGTCACATAAAAAGGCCTGACATCTATTTTTTTTTAAAAAGCTATTAAAATAGACTAGCTATTTAAATGTTTGTCAAAACTAAGGTAACCTTCATCCCATCTCTCATTCTCACGTGGATTTATAGAAACCTCAAGGGAGCAAGAGACAGGGATGCAGGGGCTAGTTAAACCAATATCTTGTTCAGCCTGATTGTTTCATGGCTACTCTTTTTTTCATTGGACTGTACACTTTTTTTTTAAACAATTTCCATGACTGTGATGAGTTGTCTGACAATGGTGCTATTATGGCTTAACTGTGCAAGAGGAGTAGTGGTGTAGATTTATGAGCGACATTCACCTCCTGTCCAGGACTGAGTTCCATCATGGTTGCTTGGACAACAATGCTCAGGTCATTTTCAAAAGCAGAGCAAAGGGAGACTAGAGACAAGTGGTGGTAAAACCAGAATATGTGCCATTGCACAGATCCTCCTATCACTCATGATGGTAGCACACTAAGGTCACAAAAAAGTGAGCCTTCTTGTCCTTATCCACCATGGCTTTCTGCAGGGGGCAGCCAAACTGCTCAGTATGGGAGAAAAGGACTGGATCTGCCCCATAGCAATCTGCTATTTTTTTAACTTGGCTTATTTACACATAAGATACATTTTGGCTCAATTTAGGAGAGCAGTAATTATGAATCCACACATTTTATTATGTGAAATTCTGAGTATATTATACAAGTGCATAAACTTTTAATGTCTTGGGAATATTTGCATTGAAAAAGAGGAAGAATGAATAATTCGATATGACTGAAAAACTGTAAATGTGCATGAAATGGACAAACAAGAATCTTAGTACTGAAACTTTTAGACACTATCTTAACCATATATTTTTCATGGAGTTGATGATTTTCATCAATTGACAAAGTTTACCATAATCTGCTGCTCAATCACATGGATAAAACCTTTCCAGAGAAAATGGAGCCAATTTATTTGATGTAAGTTCAGATGTTTTAAATTTTGATCTTCATGAATGAATGGTTGGCATTAGTTGCCTGCTGTGGATTTGGTGCAGAGGGCAGGTCAAAGAAAAATAATCAGGCTAGTTGCTGATGTTCCTGGAGCTGTAGCATGAACATCTAAGTAACTGCAGAAGGATTCTCAAAACCCAGGCTCCATGTTAGAAAGGAAGTCTGAGTAGCATCAAAGAAAACCTTATGAACAAACATATAGGGGTCAAGTATGACAGAGAAGTAAGCTCTTGCCCAAGGCAAAGGTATATCCAGGGAATTTCATGGATGGGAAAGACACAAATATTGAAGAAAGTGGTGCTAAATAGTGGTGTTCTTCATCCAGCAGAGAACTGAAAATGACTGACTAAAAAAAATCAGTGTGCTGCCTGCACACCCAGTGGTAGACACATTCTGCCTGTTCATAGCTTGACATAACATAAAACAGGGACTATCTAGTTAGTTGTAAGTTTACAATGTTATTTGTACAGCTGAGCAAACAATAAAATTTTCAGCACATTCAGCATATTTTGATCTGCTAAGACCACTTTCATATTCTCTATGCAATTAGCATAATACATTCAGAAAGTTAATCATTTAATTCAAATGCCCAAGCACTCAACAAAAATGATTTCCAGTTTGTCTATTAGATTGTAAAACTCATCATTCATATTGAATTGCTTATTTACCAGATTATACGGCTTTTTTCATGTTTTCCATTTTGGATGATTTACCTAACCAACAGAGTGCGAATGCAGAATTCTGCAATCAAATACCCCATTTTAAATTTTTACCATGTTTAGTAGTTAACTTAGCTATGTAAGTTATAAAATAAATTATACATTTAATTGCAATATTCGCAATCCTGATGGCATACAAACCAAGAATTACTGGCTGAAAAGTTTTGGGAGTAAGTATAAACAGCACATTTGAGAATGTTGCCATTTTTCTGTGGACAATTCATAGAAAAAAGTATTTTGTCAAATAATTACCCCAAGTAAATTATTCTCTTAGCTATAACTATATATTGGTTATTTCAGTGTAACTATTTTGAAGCCTGTTGTCTTTAAAAAATGTCTTCCTTGAAACAGACAATCATTTACTTCATATATCAAATTAATACAACATTGTGTTAATGTGTACATCCACAGTATGCTAACTTAATATTGCTGGCAATATATATTAAGTTATCTTATCTACTCAGTTGTGAATTTTCAAACATTAACGGGCCCACTAAAGTATCTTATTCTATTACTTTTCATTGTTGATCTATTGCTTTCCATTTAAGCAAGCTGGTTTTTGATTTTTTTTTTAAATATGGGAAATAAAGAGAGATTCTCCCAAAAACTGCAGTTAAATTCCAATGCTATAGAATACTGCATCTGTCCAAAGCTTTTAGAACTGCATAAAGCAGCTGCCAACCAACTTTCAAGAGGATTAGCTATGATGAAAATGCAACGTATGTAAATACAATCAAGAACTTAAGTGTCACATATCTCAAAGGAAAATTATAAATCCCAAGTTATCTTTTAGAACAACATTCTATTACAAATAAATATTAAGGGTAAAAACTGTGGAATCAACAAAAATGTATATTCAAATATTTTTGACTAAAACTTTGGGAACCTCTATATTTACCTTAATGTGAGTTCAGCATCTTTCAATTTCATACTGTACACCAGAATAATATTTTCTTGTATTTTTAACCTGGCACAGAAGGGATTCTATAAAGGAAGTGAAATATTCTTTGTACACTGTGGTTATCATATTTGCTTAAACTAATATACAATATTAGCATACAAGAAACACTGCAAGTAGAAAAAATAAAACTACACAGCTTTAACTCCCCTGCTTTCAAATACATTTCTTCTCATCTCTGGATGTGGTACAAACTTGCTGTGAACTATTAAGTTTGCACTACTTAGACAGATGGCTTCATACTGCTCAAGAAAGATTATTGCTGTCTATCTAAATGGGGCTTACAAGTGGCATGAGCATATTTTATTAGCTCAGACCCATAAATCCTATTTCTGCGTTTTCTCAAAGACCAACATTTCTCAGGTCAGTTAAATTTACAACAGCACAGCTATGAGTGGGGAGATGTTTCAAAAGATTCTTTTCTGATAGCTGCTCAGAAGTTTAAATACTTATCCAAAATCTGAGCATTTTGAAAATGCCCTCTCACTCATGTCTTTCTTCTCCTCAGAAGCTATTTGTAACAGTTGTAGAGTTTCTGATGACATTTTACACCAATGGTTCTCAACCTTTTACAGGTCACCACATGCTTAGTGGCATATCATGACCCTACAGAATATACCAGCCCACCCCACAAAGGCCAAATCCAACTGTCTCTCTGGCACTCCACAACACATGTACCACTGTGTGGCAACACAGTAATGTGTCCTGACACAATTGTTGAGAACCACTATTCTACACAATATTCTTATATTTACCATGACTGTCTCACAATTCATCTTCGCTACAAGCCCACTATTCCCTCCACTGTTAACAAACCAGCCATTCATATGCCTATAGCTTCTCCACCTACCTACCCAGGAAGTTAGCAGACACAACTTGCATATTCTCAAACATTTGGTAATTATTCCTGCATACACTTCAGTGTATGGTATATAGACATCATTGTCTTTGATTCTAGAACAGTAAGCTGGTCCTCAATGCATCATCAAAGAAAGAGAGTTTGGGGCAAGGACTTGTGAAAGGAGGAAGGGTGATAAGTGTTTGGAGTCACAATGAACTACAGACTTGTAAAGAAAGGAATCAATGAAAACAAGGAGTCAGTGGTATAGGAGAGTGGAGTTTGCGAAGGGACAGCTGAAAAAGAAGAAAAAATATGCATGGAGAAGGCAGGGAATAGATTTTCTATAACGCATCTGTAAGCTTGAAGGGTCCAGCTTCAGTTCTTTTTAGGGGTTGGTTTGACATCTGACCCACTACTTATGTTATTACATCCACTCTGCCCTGCAGTTTTTGTAAGGCATTAATATATAGTGAGCAGCTTTAACAGCTTCAATAACTATGAGTTTTCAACATGACAAATTAAAATGTCTCCTTTAGCAGAGGGTCAAGTCTGAAGTCTCTTCTTAATCTACCTTTAAGGTAATAAATTAAAATGACAATACATTACTAAGGAAATATTTTATTTTTGATTAGAGAGAGAGAGAGAGAGAGAGAGAGATATTTGCATGCTTCACAGCAAAATTAAAATCCTTGAAAGAAAACACAACTACACTATAAGAAGGAAGATAGTATTTGAAGGAAAATTACTCAGAACATACACAATTACGCATACTAATCTGTTGTTCTTAGCACTCAAAGACCAGCACTACCACCATGTTCTAGCTGTAATCTGAAATAGCTGTCTGAATAGCAAGATCCAAATGAGTACAACAATCTCAAAGAAACCATTCATAATGTATTTAACATCCCAAAATAACTGACAAATTTTCAAATTTGGTGATCTTCTGCAAAAATAAAAAAATACATCTGTAGTATATTCCAAAGCCCAATTCCAGGTATCCTTAGTTCTTTTCCTCTAAACAAGCACAAAACTGCATTCATTTGTATAAGTGACCATGAAGTAGGCTGCCAGTGCCATTATGTAATCTTAATGATGGAAATTACATAGAGGACCACAAGGTTACTCGATGGAGCATGTCTGTTAACCCCAAACAAACCTACATCTTCTCCAACCGCAAAGGACCAAGAAACAATGAATTCAGGAACCAGTCAGAAAGAGTAACAGAAGAGTTGTACTATACATGGATGTGTATTGTCCACCTGTCAAGAGATGTACACCCATGCACCCCTAGGTTATGATTGTGTAATTCTTCTGTTTACTTTTTCCCGTGTAATAGTATGAATTGATGTCAATTATGCCAGAATTAAAGAGAATCACACAGCAGCATTGAGAGGGAGGGACTGAGGGGGATTAAAAGGAATACAAACACTTTGAGGAAAGAAGCTGCTGGCTTGGGCCAGAGAAACACCATCTTAGCAGTAACTGCAAGATACACAGCCTACTCCACATTGCCAGGAGGGCCTGGTCTGACTGAAAACCATTAACAACCGCCAGACTTGGGGGTAAGAAAGAAAAGAACAAGCTAGTGTGATCCTAAAATGTGTTATAGTATAATATGCATGTTTTAGCTTTTATTTTCTCATGGTAACTCTTGACTCCTTTATTAGAGGACTGTGCATTGATCTGCTACATATTCACATAATATCATATCCTGGTCAATAAACTAGCAGTTATTTTATCTAAAACTCTGTACTGTAGAGGGTATAAGCGAGGGAGGCTGGGCACAATTCACTTCAATGTTAAATAGATAGACATGAGTGTATGGTGATTGGAGAAGGATCCCAAACCCTTTAAGACAGAAGTTCCCACTGTCATATCTGGGGCTGGGGATGCTCAATAGGGGAGCATTGCCTGAGCAGCCAAAAAGTGCTCACTCACTGCCTGGGACCAATCACACGCAGGAGGTTGGTATGGACCGATTCAAGATTGAGCGGTCACCTGGCAAAGCAGGCTGGATCAGGAGTGGAGATCTGCTGTGGCGGGCGGGGGTTACAGCACCACACTGGACCAGACCCAGGGAGCAGCCCATCATACCTCCACTGACCCTAAATTTAAACAAGTTCACTCACTCTCCCTGTGACCCCCCACAGCTCACCCTCTCTTGTGTACAATGTTTTAAATCGGAACAAACAGCAGTAAATATCACTAGCAGAAAGCTTCCAGGAAAGTGACTTAGTCTACTCTTGCCTGCTACACAGAAGACAGGAAGGCCAGTGCACTCTCCCTCTCTCTTCCTCTCTCAGAGGCTCCCCTTCTCTTGGAGGACCCAGTACAGACAGAGAAGTATGAAAGCCATTGTATAAGGTACTGATAAGGCCTCATTCGGAAAAGTGAGCACAATTCTGATCACCCGTGTTCAAGTATGACAACTTTAAACTGGAACATCCATAGAGAAGAGCTAGGGGTTCTACAAGTATGTTAATAACAAGAAGAGGATCAGGGATGGTGTAGGTCCCTTACTGAATAGGGCAGGTATCCTCATGATGGAGGATGAGGAAAAATCTGAAGTGGTCAATACTTTTTTTACTTCAGTTTTCACAGGCAGGGCCAGCTCCCAGCCCACTACGCTGGGTATGGCAGATTGGAGAGATGAAAAAAGGCCCTTGGTGACAGAAGGTCAGGTTAGGGACTACTTAAAGAAGCTGGATGTGCACAAGTCCATGGGGCCAGACGAACTGGATCCGAGGGTGCTGAGGGAGTTGGCCAATGAGACAGCAATACCGCTGGCCATTATCTGAGAAAACTCGTGGTGAACAGGGGAGGTGCTGAAGGACTGGAAAAAGACAAATATAGTGCGCCTATAGAATCATAGAATCATATCTTCAAGAAAGGGAAAAAGGAGGATCTGGGGAATTATAGACCTGTCAACCTCATCTCAATCCCTGGAAAGATCATGGAGCAGGTTCTCAAAGAATCCATCCTGAAACACTTGGAGAAAAAGAGAGTGATCGGCAACAGTCAACATGGATTCACCAAAAGTAAATCATGCCTGACCAACCTCATCGCCTTCTATGATGAGATGACTGGATTTGTGGATGTGGGAAGAGCCATTCATATGATATACCTTGACTTTAGCAAGGCTTTTGATACAGTTTCCCACAGCATTCTCATCGGCAAGTTAAGGAAGTATGGGTTGGATGTGTGGACTGTAAGGTGGATAGAGAACTGGCTAGATCAACGGTTTCAGCATGTAGGGATCAATATCTAGTTGGCAACCAGTAACGAGTGGCGTGCCCCAGAGGTTGGTCCTGTTCAACATTTTCATTAATGATCTGGATGATGGGATAGATTGCACACTCAGTAAGTTTGAGGATGACACCAAACTGGAAGGAACAGTAAACACAGTGGAGGGCAGGGACAGGATTCAGGGAGACCTTGACAAATTGGATCAGTGGGCCAACAGAAATCTCCTGAGGTTCAACAAGGACAAGTGCAAAGTCCTGCACTTGGGATGGAAAAACCCCATGCACTGCTACAGGCTGGGGAGCAATCAGCTAAGCAGCAGCACTATAGAAAAGGACCTGGGGGTCATGGTGGATGGAAAGCTGGATATAAGTCAGCAGTGTGCTCTTGCTACCAAAAAGGCCAATGGCATACTGGAATGCATCAGAAGTAGTATTGCCAGCAGATCAAGGCATGTGATCATTCCCCTCTATTCGGCACTGGTGAGGCCGCATCAGGAACACTGTGTCCAGTTTTGTGCTCCCCATTACAAAAAAGACATGGACAATTTAGAAAGAGTCCAGCGGAGGGCAACAAAAATGATCAAGGGGCTGGAGCACAAGACTTATGAAGAAAGACTGCAGGAACTAAGCTTATTTAGCCTGCAGAAGAGAAGACTGAGGGGAGATTTGATAGCAACCTTCAACTACCTGAAGGGATGCTCCAAGGAGGATGGAGCTCAGCTGTTTTCAGTAGTAACAGAGGACAGAACAAGGAGGAATGGTTTCAAGTTGCAGCTGGGGAGGTTGTGCCTGGATATTAGGAAAAACTTTCTTACTAGGCGAGTGGTGAAGCATTGGAATGGGCTACCTAGGGAGGTGGTGGGATGTTCATCTTTGGAGATATTTAAGGCCAGGCTGGACAGAACTCTGGCTGGGATAATTTAGGGGGAGTGGTTCTGCTTTTTTGGCAGGGAGTTGGACTAGATGACCTCATGAGGACCCTTCCAACCCTATGATTCTATGATTTAATAGGATGATCAAGGGACCAGAAGACATATCTTTGAGATGAGCCTGAAAGAGCTTAGCTTGTTTAATCCAGCAAAGAGAAAGATAAAATGGGATACAACTACTCTCTATAAATATGTAACTGTTTTGACCAGTGGAGTCCACAGCAACAAGGGCTGGGTTCAAAGTCTATGACTTTCTCTTCTCAACAAAAAATAGAACTAATTTAAACACACTTCCTAAAACCTTGGAAGACTAAATACATCCATCATACACAAACAACTACCAGAACAGTATTCTGGACAGTTTCCTTTTCCTCATTTTTATATCTTGCAGTGTGGATGTCCTTTAACAAACCACTCCCATTTCCTTCTGCAGCACACAACTCCAGCTGGTGGCTCCTGGTCAGTGAAGACCCAAAATTTAGAGATGTGTTCAGGAGAACAGATGGGGCTTCTGCTGCTACCACCTCTGCAACTGGCTTATGGCTGCCAATAAATATCTCTGCTGAGGTCAGTAGCTGTTACGATGTCACATTCTGAGGTTCTGCCCCTTAACCCAGCTCTCAGTGATTTCAGCATGTAGTGGGACACCTCACTGCCACTGCAGTTCATGGATTGGTTTTTGCCATTCCTACGCAAGGTCTAAGGCGTAGCCCTGAGACATGATCTGCAGTAAGGACAACTCTACCAATCACAACTGGAAACAAGGGCACCTAATTGAGTCTAATCAGCTCTAACACTAAAGGCTAAGGAGGGGGTAGGTCACATGGTGGCCAGAACTCTTTAGGTAGAGTCCACTCTACCAGGTAGGAATGCCTATCCTCACATCCTCCTGCTTAGCCAACAAGGATCACACTAAAGTGAGTCCCTCAGTCAGGACAAGCTAAGCACCATTCTGCTACCTTTTACTCATACAATAAGGATAACATTTCATTATCCCTTAATTTGAATATTATGTAGTTTGTAACCCAAAGCAGTTAAAACTGATCATTTTGGCAAAGCATCTCCACCATGCTGCATACCTAAGCAAAGCAGAAGAGTCTGTGCAAACACTATCACCTCCTGAAGTCTTCCTCCCAACACAACTCCCCATGGACACATGAACCATTTCAAAACGGAGTCTACCTTTACAGAACTCATATGGGAAATAATCAATTTAAAAGCTACAATTTTTGAAATAAATGATTTTTAACTGTTTATCATAATGCAACACTATTAAATGGAGCACCTATTTTTACAACACTTGTTTAAGACAAATACTATCACTGGTATGAAGAGAAAAAACAATAAATGAGAAGCTTTGAAATAGTTTGATCTTTTCTTGGCATAGTCTTAGTATCTTACTGATTTCAGAAGCAAACCAACTGAATCTGTTATTTTGCAACAAAAATAAGAAAAACTATGAAAAAGGCAGTGCTAGAAGTAAACATTTTGATCAACTCCACTAATTTGCTGTCATTAAAAACAAAAACCTCAGAACTCCTGCTGTTCCTTTTTAGAAAAACATTGAAATTTAAATACAAAACAAGTGTGCGTGTTGCATGTGTCCGTGTGCGAGAAAGAGAGAGAGAGAAACCTATTTACAACAGATTCATACTATACTGCTAAAAAGTACAAATTAGAAAGGCTTCTTTTGGTAGTTTATATCTGGAAAAAATATAGTTAAGGAAATGCATGTAAATACTCAGAACATCTTTTGACAGTTCAAACACTATCCTCCAACATAGGTGCTCACTATGACAATGACTGTGGTATAAATATGTAGAGCTCTCCATAAGCATGAACTTTAAAACAACAGCATTCAATTTTTAGTGTAAGGAGAAGAAGGATAGAGTACAATTAAACGGAATATAGTTGAAATAGATGTATCAACACCTGCACTCCATACAGCAACTAGAGGGATCACAAATAATTTGAAGAGGTGGGTTCTCAAATATGTTGACTCTGTAAATCTGACTGCCAAAAAATGCAGCTTTGGCATCATGAAATTAATAATGTCGTTGGCCGTGAAAGAAAAAAAGTCACACAAATCAATTATTTAAAACGACAACTCTGGATTCGAGTCAGATAACTGAATTTAAAGGGGGGGGGGCCTCACAGTTTCCTGAAAAATTAATTCCAGCCTGATTGTCATGTATGGCTCCAAACGTTTAGTGTCATTTTGGCTTGACGGACAAACAGACGGACAGACAAAAGAAAGAAAGGGCTTGCCTCACAAGAACTGCTAGTTTTTCAACCTCTGACCATTTCTTTCCAGTTTACTGATTGGAAATGAATGGTAGATTTATAATGGTTATTGACTGGTTGCAAAACTGTGGAGGGAGTAACAGGGAAAAAGAATACAGGATCCAATCATAATGAATTCCACTATAATAATTGCTATTAAACTTAGCTAGAAGGCTCATGCAATCTGTAAGACTAAATCAAATTACATGCTCAATTTCAATCTGAACACTGTAATGTCTGAAAGAGGGAACCAATAACACTATATTGTCCTGTACATGTACAAACCATATGAAAATCCAAAATTCCAGTTCTGCACTGACAGCCCCTATGTCTCCTTGAAAAAATTCAGGGCACAGGAAGTGTATGTGTCTGTTAATCAGAAGAGAGGAACCATGATCTTTATGGAAGTCAAGGACCTGGAATGTCAACAGACACTTGGCAAAGTGGCTCTTCATACACCATTTCAGAAATAGAGCAGTACAGGTTATCAGCGGAAGCACCAAGGGGGCCGGCTGGAAAATAAAGAATGAAGGGAAATAAAACCTAGAGCATGAGTTCCCAAACTTTTTACTAATGCGAGTTTCCAACTGCCTTTTGACTATTTTTTCCCCCTGCAACCTACCCAGGGTCTAAATTCATAAATGGGGGAATCAAGAGGGAAGAAAAATAAGCCTAGGAAAGCTTCCTTCCCCTCTGCTGAGGATGGCACCAACCACTCACCACACCCTCACCCTAGCCTAGTGTGGGTGCAGGGAAGGGCTGGAAAGAGACACCCTGCACTCACCCTGCAGAAGCAGTTCCTCTCCCACAAGTTCAGGCCACTTCCTGTTCTGGACACTGTGATCTGGCTCACAGGATCAAAGTGCCACTCACCAACTCTAATTTGCCCTGGCCAACCCCCACCTGTCATGAGAGGTGCAGCCATGACAAATCTGAGTGACACTTCAACTGTGCATGTCAGATCACAACACTCAGAACGGGAAGCACAGTGCAGCTCCATGGGATAGCAGCCACCACTGCTAGGTAAGGTTGCTCTCCAAGCCCTCACGTGGCCTCTCACCCTGACAGGGCCAGGAGTCTATCACCATTCCTTAACCTCACAACTATCACCACCACACTACTTAGACAGATAGGATCCATAGTTCAAAACATCCATTGACCACACTACATGCTTTATTACAGGCTTACAAATGCTTCACAGAGTTATTACCGATCTGGTACAATCACATTAATGATGGATAACTGCATGGTCACCAACAGCCCACAGCTAGCCAATGTCCTCTCCTGACCTAAATCTTTAGTGTGCAATGTGCAAGGACCTCTCTGGAAGTCAGTAAGATGCCCAAAAAGTACCAGCCAACAGTGACTGATTTTGATGGCTTCATTTCTTTTGACATCAGTAGAGCTACATCCCTACTACAGATAAAATCCAACCATCTTGTGCCAAGCCATTGCCACACTCAACACACAGGAAATGCCTCCAGCATCCTGATGTCTTGTTTAACCAATGTCCATGTTACAGATCTGTATAAGAGGATTGAGAAATACACAAATTTGATAAATCTGTAAGTTTTAAATATAATTTCACTTTCTTTTGGCTCTATACAGGTGCTTTCATGGCTAAGGCTGCTAAACCAATTCTCCTTTGGATGTCTCACCAGCTGCGCCCATTTGATGACAGTTTTCTGACTAGACTGATGAAAAAGTCCACTACTTCCCAAGTTTGATGAGCAGTGCAGATGACTTGTATCATAACTTTTGTGCACACATTTTTGTCCTTGCCCCAGAAAAACTTAGCAGAAAGGCAGCTGCCACTTGCTGGAAGCTCTCTTATTCATCTTTAAAGTTGTTTGCATCCTGACCAAAGAGGGTGACATCATCTGCATAATCCAGGTCAGTTAAAGAAGTTGAACTGATAGTTATACTGGTATTTTCAGAGATACTTTCAAGTATACTTTCAAGGAGCCAAACCATTTCACAGCAGAACAGCATTGAGGACAAGACCCAAAACACATCCTCATAGGCAGTCTTAGTGGAGGGGGAAAAGGCAGGCTAAACATTTGCCTAGGGTCCCACAGCAGTTGTCTCCCCTTCATGCCATGGCTGTTAAATCTCCCTGTAGGGCCACCTGGGGGGGACAAGGGCCCAGCAGTAGAGGCCCTGGTAAGGCAGGCAGAGGTATGGGGGTCTGGCAAGCAGGTGGGAACCCCAGTGAAGCTAAGAGGGAGAATCAAGGATGGGGCCCCCCACACAGCATGGGGAGACCCCCATTCTTGACTTTTGCCCAGGGTCCTGGACAATGTTCCCAAGCTGTGCGGCACAGCCCCCTTGCACAGGGAAGACAGCCGGCCGCGCAGGGCCAGAGGCCCTGCTCAGAGCTACTGTGGGGCAGGGAGTTATTAAAACTCCCACCCAGAGAAGCTCTAACGGAGCATGCCCAGAATGTCTGAGCATGCTCCGTTAGTGCCCCTCTGGCCCCAGGAGCTGTGGCAGGGCCATGCAGGGTAGGATTGCAGGGAGGGGCTGGGCAGGCTGGGGGGAGCGGGCCCACCAGGATCAGGCCCGCGGGGGGGGCACTGCCAGGATCAGGCCTGCGCAGGGGCTGGGGGGCCCCGTGCAGCGAGCAACAGGAGTTGCTCAGCTGCCAGAGGCTCTTAGAGGGAACTCAGACCACCCCTGTGCATCCCTGCTTCACTACAGATCTAGTGTAAAATCTGTCAGACCTATGGGTCCACCATCACCTCTGTGCCTGAGTCATTATGTAGATCCCTGACTTAACCTTAGAGTTTCTAGAGAATGCCAGTGCCTTGCAGGGCCTTTCAAAGGGTAACTCTATCAAAAGGATTGACAGCTGTCTTTAGGTATACTTATGATGCTGCCGCAGAACTGAATTCATGATCAATCTCAGATAAAAGATGGACCTTTCACCTTAAAAAAAAAAAAAAAAAAAAAGGAAAAACTACAATGAAAAACAGAATAAAATGAAATTTCCAATGAAAATTAATAAAAAGTAAAAAGAATATCATAGGGCTATACTTATAAATCCATCTGTATTACTCTGGCAGGTGCCAGAACAGCCACAACAACTGTTTTGTAGGAATTACAAAATATAAGGTCTCCTGCTTTTTTCTAGGCTGACAAGGAGATGAAAATGTTTAACATGCCAACCCTCCTTTATGGATACATAACAGTAAAGAAAGGGATTTTTCTAGACCTCTCCACTTAAAAGGATATATTTCTGAAGGGACAGACTGACAGGCTGAAGTACACTGTGAAATAATGTTCAAAGAAGCCCTGACACCAGCTAATCATCCTGGGTATCTTTACATTGAGACTGTTGGCAAAAAGAGACTGTTTTCAGTAGGCTTCAAGTTTTGATAAGGCCACTTACTAAATCACTGAGAGCCCCACTCGCTGGACTGGAGAATTGATAAGGTACCCCGCCTCCTCTACAGACTTGAAGGGAAATTCTCTGAGGCCTGAACCACAAGTCAGAGAACTACATTCTCAGCCTACTCTTATCTGGAAACTAAGAGCAGTTTCTGACATGGTGATGACAGTGTCCAGAAAAAGTAGGAACTCAGACACCTGTGGGATACCACCAGGTTTGACACCCACTCAAGGGTAAGAATGCCACTTGTGAGATGAGAAAGGTAGCTATAGACACAAAGGAGAGTAGACTTCTTCCTGCAGTCTCTGACATCTTGATGATCTGTGAAAATGTACACTCCTCTGAGCAGGGTGGGTGAGGGAATGCTGCTCAACTTTACTCAGTGTGTGGCAAACAGAAAGTCCACCCAATGAGGTGGGAGTTCAGCACTCTTCCATCTCCCCAGAGAAGCTGATATTAGGCGACCAGAGTTCTCAATTCCTGGTCTCAAAGAAGGGTGCGCTGCTGCAACAGGAATTTGGCTGTGGGAAGCTTTGAAGACTCTCCCTTTCCTGACTACCTACTGTTTCTAATTCCTGAAGAAGCTGTGGTGACCTTTCTTTATGGAACTACATACAACCCCTGGCCTATAATGATATATAAACTTTATGAAGTAAGATCCCCCAAAGTTACTGCAAGAAATTGTCAAAATCTCTCATTTGTAATTTACAGAATCCTCCTCAGATACCAGGATAAATGCCTTTAGTGGCTTCCCCAGCAAGCCAGGGGGGACATACCTCACCCAAACCTTATTAGCCATTCAATTTAAAAACAACATCCATGTCATCCATGTCTCAACAGCGAGATAATTTAGAATGCATTCCAAATACAGGACCACAAAACTAGAGTTTGTTCTACTTCTCAGACCAGAGTACTGTTGATAGGCTCCATTCATTTCACGTTCACGTTGTCTCTGCCTCTCTTAGCCTCCAAGTTGTCTGGCCTCCAAAGGCAGCTGGTCTCTTAGAAGCTGTATTTTCCCATTCCAACCTCCACTGCTCCAGACAACTCAACTTCACCACAGTATTTACTGGACAATCTGTGGCAACATCTCTTTACTCACATGCATGCCCAACAGGAGATAAAGGAACCTCTTCTGGTCCCCTGACTGGGGCAGATTCTTCATGTTGCCTCAAGTCATGGGAGTGTAATGGGGTCACCAATGTTATTAAAAAAATGGCAGCAGATATACCTCATCCATGAACTGTTCACAATTCATGCTTCTCAGTTTGATTCAGGTAAAAACTTACATAAAAATACTCTGCTCTCAGCCTTCAGTTTAAAAATAAAAAGTTAAAGGTCCTTGCAAAAGCCTCTTTTAAAAAACACACCATACTACACTAATCTCATGTTCCCACCATCTCACAGCTAGGCTATGCACTCAGTCTTACCCTGGGAACACAGCACAGGTTCATGTCTGTCCACAAGAAGAGAGCCCAAATTTCTCAAAAGAGGAATTTCTAGTATCCCCTTAGAAGCTAAGTTAGGCTGCTACTGCAAACTCTATCTACTATGCCCAGTATTGGTTGATTCTGTAAAACTGGGGAAAGATGTTAGGGAAAGGCCAGGTGGATTCCTCACAGCTCAAAGACATTTGCTTGCAGCTTTATGACAAATTGCATCTCCTACATGGGATGATGGCTCACTCAGACTCCAAAGTCTGACACTAGAATCTGAAATCAGGCATTTCCTGCCCAGATCCTATAGGGGAAGCACACTGAGTTCCTCCTTGTATTCAGCCATCACCCTACAGATTCTTTCCCATCTTAGGAGAGCTTTATTTGATTAGATTTCTGAAGTCCTGAAGCTGGGAAGAGCTATTAGAAACACAACTGAGATCATAATAGAAGACCTTAGTACAACACCATTGCTGCTTTATTTCTATTTTGTAATATTTCTGTTTCCATAACTTGCCAATAAAACTAAAACCTGTCTTACATAACAAACAGGCATTGAAATTGTTTATTTATGAGCGTAAGTTCAAACTAATTGGTATTACTGAAACCTAGTGGGATGATTCATAACATTGGAATGATAAAAATCAATGAACATAACCCATTCAGGGAGGCTCAAGTAAGCAAAAGCTGAGGGGGACTGCCATTCTATATCAAAAATGGCATTACCTGTTACTGAGAAACTGACAACTCAGAAGCAAATGATCTTGAATACTAATAGATCAGTGTTCTACACAGACAAAACATAAGACTGGTGGCAACATGGTGTCTGTACAGACCATCAAATCACACAAGAGAAAAGAATGACCAGCTCTTTAAGCACCTAAGCATAATGTGTTTAAGAAAAAGAAAAAAAGCTGCATTATCATGGGGGACTTCAGGCTGAACGTCATATGCTGGATTCTCATCCTGCCAGCCGTCAGAATTTCTAAATAATATAAATGAGAAATGCCTAACTCAAAAACTGTTCCACCCAACATGGGGGAATTCTATATTGGACCTCATCTGACAGATAGAGGAACTGATCACAGCACTAAACAGCTGAGGTATTTTAGGTATAAATGATCATGACTTTAACATATTTGTTATGTGAAAGCAGAATGAAGTTTAAATCAGTAAATACTTTAAAAGGCCAACTTCACAGAGTTGAAAACAATCAGGAGTCAAATTAGTTGTGAGAATGTATATCAGAAAAAAATGTGACAGATAATTGGCAATTGGTTAAGAACATGTTACAAGATGAAGGGAAGCAAACAGCGCCAAAACAGAGAACAAAGGCACTCTGGTTAAACAAACAAACTAGATTTAGAAGGGATGTGAAAGCAACTATAAAATAATTATGCAGGAATAAAATAAAGGGGAAATTCACAGTAATGAATACAAATCAAAAGCGTGGAACTATAGCCAATTGATAAGGGAAGTAAAGGTACACAAGGAGAATTTCATGATCAGCAGAGTTAAAAACGGTAAAAAGGAGTTATTTAATGCACATTAGGACCAAAAACAATTCTAACAAGAATATTGGCCCACTACTAAATGGAAATGGTAAAATTACCAATAACAAAGCAGAAAAGACAGAAGAATTCAATGTTTTCTATCTGGGAAAACACCACATGAAGTAGTCATATCATCTAATGATGACGACACTGTCCATTCCTCTATTAACCCGGAGGATGTTAAAACAGCAGCTAATTAAGTTAGACATTTAAAAAAAAAAAACAAACAACAACAACAACAGTTCCAGATCACTTGCACCTGAGAGTTTTAAAAGAGATTTCAACAGAGTTCTCTAAATCAGTGGTTTTCAAACTTTCTTCCTCAGGTCGTAATTGAAAAAAAAATCATTTATGCCTGCAGCTCAACTATTACATCTTTGACCAATGCATTCAAATCTTTTAGTGGCAGCAGCAGGGAGCACTGCAAAGCCAGTACCTGAGGGTCTCAGGCGCAGTACTGGGTTCCAACCCAAAGTCTGAAAAACACTGCTCTACTGACTTACTGGTTTTGGAGCACTGGGGAGTTCCCTGAAAAGTTGAAGAAAGTTATTGTGGGACCAATTCTTATTGACTATAAACAGGATGGCCCAAGAATTATAGGGCCATCAGACTGATACTGACCCCTGCCAAAATAATGGAACAGTTGATAAAGGACTCAATAACTATTTAAAGGAGTGTAATATAATTAATGTGAAGCTGCCACATGATGCACAATGGGATGTGACCAGTGTAATTTTTCTGTTCACTTTTGCTGTGTAATTGTATGGTTTGATGCTAATTATGCCATGCAAGTTTGCCTTTTGAATGCTCTACCATTATCGTTATGGTAGCATGTCCCCTGCAGCATCATGTATGTGTACACTTGTGAAGCATGTTACATAATTCAGACCATCAGGACTACATCTCTGAAGCAGGAGACTTACATGACAAAGATAATGCAAATGGCCTTGCCCTCAAGTAGAAGAAAGGAAAATCAGCACAGCCCAGGAGGAGGGGAGGGCAGAGGCAGAAATGAAAAGGAATGCAGACACTTTGAGCAGGGGAGCTAAGCTACTGGCTTTTGCCAGACACACACAATCTTACAAGCAACTAAGGCTGTGTCTACGCTAGAAAAAGTTAGGTCATATTTGTTAATTTGAACTAATAAGTTTGACTTTAGTTTGAATTAAACTCAACCTTATTAAGTCAAATTAACAAAGTGGTCTAAGTCAAAGTCAAATTAGCCTACTTTGTTAATTCAATTTAATTGCCCTTAACTCAACCTTAATAAACTTGAATTATGGGTTAATCCAGGTCTACACCATCCTTAGCTCAAACTAAGGAGTCGAATTAAGGCTTAGTTCACACTAACAGGCAGTTCTTATTAATTTGAATTAAGCTTTCATTAAGTTGAATTAAGGAATTTCTTAATTCAACTTAATGAAAGTCTAGTGTAGATAGGGACTAATTTAGTTTGAATTAAGCCTCCTTAATTAGATCTAAATTGCCAGTGTACACATAGCCTAAGATACTGAGCCTAGCCATATGGATACGAAGGCCCTGAGGTACTGAAAACCACCAATAATCAGCCTTGTAAGTAAGAATAAAGAAAATAAACTAAACAGTAACCTTGGAACAGCGTCAGTACAATAGTAGCAACTCTATATTTATTTCGTTGTAGTAACACCTAAGTCCTTTATTAAATGATTGTGCTTTGATTTTCTATATACTCCCTTAAAACCAAATCCTAATCAATAAACTAGTATTTGTTTTATCTAAAACTGCATGGATTTTAGAAGAGGATGTGTATGAGTGAGGCTGGGCCTACCCATTTCTATGATAAATGGACAGCCATGAGTCTATGGCAGCGCGTCCCAACCTTTTTGGCTCGAGGGCCACAAATATAAGTTTTACAATCCCAAAGGGCCACTAGGCTACTTAATTAAAATTGAATTAAAACTGAATTTTAATTAAAATAGTTAATTAAAATTTAATTCATTAAATTTAAAGTAATTTTTAATTAAATAGACTGGTGGCCCTTCAAGGTTGTAAAAATTATATTTATGGCCCTTAAGCCAAAAAGGTTTCTTCAAAAACTTAATTTTAATTTAAAAAAACTTTTTTAGAAAAGGCTAGATGCCCATGAACAAAACCCAAACCCGTAGTGGAGGCAAGCTGCCACAGCCCAGCTCCAGCTGCATGCCAGGACTAGGCAGAAGGTGGACAGCCACAGTCCTGTAGTGCCCAAAACCATGTGCATGCAGATTTTGCTACCATCAGAAGAATCAAGGTAACCAAATCTGCATGCACATGGTGTGTGGAAAGATTTTGTTACCTTGGTTATTCTGATGGTAACAAAATTAATCCACACAAGGTTTTGGGCCCAGTGGCAACCCAGATGCTGTGCCAGATTCTAGGAGCAGCCTGTCACACAATCAACACAGGGTTATGGAAAACAAGTCCTGTGTAATTTGGCAGCTTTGTTGATGGGACTACAAGAGTGGCTGATAAAAGCAATAATTTTAATTGAACATATTTACCAAAGTTTAATGCATTTTATTTGACAACAATACAAACTGATTAAAAATTAGAACAATAAAAAATTAACATGACATACATTAAAGGGACTAAACACTGGCTAACTGACTGTTCTAAAAACATATAAACAAGCAACTATCATCCAACAAATACATTTCTATGTGGTCATTTCCACATTTCTGAAGGGACTGATTCTGGCCCCTTTGTCATTTGACAGTTTTCTCAATGACCGGTAAGAAAACATAAAATCAACTTTAAAAGTTTGCCAATGAGACAAAGACTGGAGAATTGGTAAAAATAAATAGAGCAGGTCAATGATATAGGGATGTCTGGATCACTTTGTAAGCTGTGTGCGATCAAACACACACTTCAATACGGCCAAATGTAAGGACATAAATCTAGGACCAACCCCACAGGGCATGCTTACAGAATGGGGACTCTGTTGTGTAGAAAAAATGACTATGAAAAAGAAGTGGGAGTCATAGTGACTAGTCAGGAGAAAATGAATTCAGTGCTTCACTATCCTGTGGTCCAAAGGACCAATGTGATCCTGAGATGTATAATGGGGAGCATTCAACTTCTGCTGAAATACTGCATTCAGTTCTGATGTCCACAATTCAAGAAAGATGTGGATAAACAGGAAAGAGTCAGAGACAAGTCAAAAGAATGAGTAGAGGATAACATGCCTTTGCATGAGACTCAAGATCCACAAACTATTTAGATTAACAAAGAGAAGGGTTATGGGATAACCTGATCACAGTCTATAAGTAGTCCTACACAGGGAACAAATGTTTGATAATGGGCTAACTCTTCAGCCTAACTGACAAAGTGTAACTAAATCCAATTGCTGGAAGTTGAAGGTAGACAAATTCAGACTGGAAATAAAGTATACATTTTTGAAGTGACAATAGCCAACAACTATTTATCAAGCATTTTGGGAGATTCTCTATCACTATCAATTTTAAAATCAAGGCTGGATATTTTGCTAAATGATGTAATCTAGTTCAAAGAGGAATTCAGTGAAGAAAATCCTGTGGTTATCCAGGAAGTCTAATTAAATGCTCATAGTGGTTCTCCTGGCCTTGGAAACCAGAAGTTTTTATAAACTTAGTGTGGATATTTATTGTTCTGCTTTTATTTTATTATATATATTTTATTTTTTATTTGTGTATAATATATATTATATATAAAAATAAGGCAAAAATCAGAAAACAGCTTGAATACAAAGTCAAGGAAAAAATAAGTTGCAGTTGCTCTCTTCCAAAAGAGCACCAAAAAGAGAACAGGTTATGTAAATTGTACATCGTGCAGTTTTGGCAGCATGTAGCATGTAAACATTTATGAGATGCACTACAAAAAATACTAAGACTGTTACTTTAGGCTTCCCCTCCAAAGTTCTTGATAACTTCTAGGTTTACTTTTTAATTAAAATAGTCTTTATTGCTCAAAGTGCTTGTAATATAATGTAGTATTTTAAGCTTAAATCAGAGTATGACATACTGGAAGAGCAATGAAAATGAAAAAAAAATGTATTCAACATAAAAAATACAAAGTTAGTGCAAACCAAATAGCCTATACATAAAAATACACTCCTAAAACTTCATAAACTTCCTCACAGCTGTGTTATGAAGACTGATCACCGTTCAGACAAATTCTTAAAGACGGAAAGCACCATAAAAGACTATGTACTTTTAACGTTATGGCAAAACAATCTTAAACGCACAAGTCAGGAAATTCAGAGATAAATTTCCTGCAAAACAGTACTATTTATTCTAGTCCACAGTTATAGTATTTCTTTTGACAGTATATGGAGCTATAGAAATAGATGTTTTTCCCCCTAACAACGTAATCTATGTAGGCATACAATACCCTACAACATAAGACCATAAGAATTATTATGATAGGTTAGAACAACGGTCCATCTCGTCTATATTTTTGTCTTTGAACAGTGCTGTGTGCCAGAGGCCAGAGAAGGAATGAACAAAACAGGGCAAGTTATTGAACGATCCATTCACTACCACCTACTCCCAGTTTCTGACCATCAGAAGGGCAGGAACACCCATAGCATGGGGTTGCATACCAGACCATCTTGGCATATAGCCATTGTGGGATGTATCCTTCGTGATTTTATCTAATTTTTTTTAACCCATTTATACTTTTGGCCTTCACAACAAGTTTCAAAGGTTCACTGTGTGTTATGTAAAGATGCACTTTGTATGGTTAGTTTTAAATCTGCTGCCAATCAATTTCATTGGGTGACTCTTGATTCTTGTTATGTTAACAGGGAAATCTCTCCTCATATGGAAGCTGTTTCATACCCCTAGCCATTTTGCTGCCCTTCTCTGTACTTTTTTCCAATACTAATATGTATTTTTGAGATGGGATGACCACAACAGCATGTATATTCAAAGTGAAGGCATATCAGGGGGTTTATACAGAGGCATTATGATATTTTCTGCCCTGTTATCTATCCATTTCCTAATAGTTACTACCACTTATCTTTTTTTCACTGCCACTGCACACAGAGTAGACAGTTTCAGAGAACTATCCAGAATGACTCCAAGTCCTTTTCCTTGAGTAGTAAAAGCTAATTTAGATCCCATCATTTTGTATGTACAGTTGGAGTTATGTTTTCCAATGTAAATCACTTTGCATTTATCATCATTGAATTTCATCTACCATTCTGTTGCCAAGTCACCCAGTTTACTTAGATCTCTCTGTAACTCTTTGCAGTCAGTTTTCACCCTACCTGTATTGAGCGATTTAGGAGCATCTGCAAATACTAATACCCACTGATTACCCCCTTTTCCAAATTATTTACAAATATAGTGAACAGCCTTAGTGCCCATACAGATCTCTGGGTGACCCAGTTATTAACTTCTCTCCAATGTGAAACCTGACCACTCATTCTTCCCCTTCATTCCTTATCTTTAAACTAAACAGTACTCCATGAGAAGACCTTCATTCATATCCCATGACTGTCTACTTAGCTTCAGAGCCTTTGCTGAAGGACCTATCACAGGTTTCTGAAAGTCTAAGTACATGATATCCACTGAATGATTCTTGTCCACATTTCTTGAGGCTCTCAAAGGCTAAGTCTACGCTATGTGTTTAAGTCAACTTAAACAAATCCCAGTCGATATTTAGAAATTACTGAGTCGACTTAAGCAAGTTTTTAAGTCGACTTAACTCCTGCCCTATAAATTGGCTTACGCTTTTAAGCCAACTTTACAGGGCAGGGGCCATCCCCTTCCCGCCCGTGGGCGTGATTGGGCTCCCGGCCTGACCTGGCCTGGGGGCTGGATCCGGCTCCCAGCTGCTTTCCACCAGTGGTGGCAGCGGCTGACAACCAGTTCCTGCAGCTTGCAGAGAGAGGCTGAGAGCCTGATGCTCAGAGAGCAAGCAGCTAAGAGTCTGGTCAATTTCATAGGCTTGGCATCCGCGAAACTGACCACCCTCTGACTTGCTTGGGCTATGGCATACGCAGCTTGGAGCCAGATGGGTACCAAGCTGATTCTTAGGCCCCAAAGCCTGCAGACAGGGACTGAGAACCCCATCGGGCTCTTACACCCCTCTCTGTAGTCCACAGGGGCTGGCAGCTCACTCCTCCCCTGGCCAGAGGCAGGGGGATCCAGCATCTCCCCTAGCCACTCGCAAGTGGCCAGGGGTGCAGAAAGCCAGCTTGTCCCCTGGCCACTTGCGAGGGGAGATGTCCCTTGGCTGTCACTCCAGGGAAAATGCTTGCACCCTACGCCCCTGGCCACTTGCGAGTGGCCAGGGGAGATGCCAGCTTCCCACACTGCTAGCTGGGGAGATGGACTTGGAGCCAAGTCAGGCTCCTAGTCCCTCTCTGCCACCCTGTCATCTGTAGAGAGGGGATGGGGGTGCCATCGCACTCCCACCCCCTCTTCATGGGCGGCGGAGGCTTGGAGCTGGCTCCTGCCAGCAGTGACAAGTGATCTGGGGCCGAATTCGGCCACAGATCACTTCTAACCGCCAGCAGGAGGTTCGGCAGCCAGGTCAATTTCACTCCTGTGAAATTGACCAGGCTGCCAAGCCTCCTGCCGGCGGTGGTAAGTCACCCCCACCAGCAGGAGCCAGCTCAAAGCCCCCACCACCCATGGAGAGGGGGTGGGAGCCAAGTCGGGCTCCTACCCCCCTCTTTGCTGGCTCTGCCACCAGCAGAGAGGAGCTGGGAGCCAAACCCAGCTCCTCCCCAGAAGGCAGGAGCAGGATTAGGCACCCCGGGCTGGACCGGCCCCTGGAGATGAGTGGGCTCCGGGTTCCCAGTCGGGACCAGGGGTGGGGTAGGAGGAGGGGCGCCCTGGGTACGTCTGCCCTGTGTTCATGTAAGGTCGACTTTGTTAAGTTGACTTCTAGACACCCCCCCTTCAGTGTAGAAGTAGTGAGCGATCTCTACTAGGTTGGCAAGGCATCATTTCCCTTTACAGAATCACGTTGACACTTCACATTTCACTAGCTGTGTGCCAATCAGAGAATCATACAGAGGTTGATTTAAGTGATAAGTTAGATACCACAGTTTCTAGTTCTCGAATTTTGTATTTGAGTTCCTTCAGAATACTTGGATGAATACCATCTGGCCACGGTTACCCATTATTCATTAATTTATCAATTTGTTCCAACAGTCCTTCTATTGACACCTCAATTTGGGACAGTTACTCAGATTTGTCAAGTGTGGGAATCTCTCTCATCTCCCTTGCAGTGAAGGCTGATAAAGAACTCCTTTAGCTTCTCCGCAACAGCCTGGTCTTCCTCAAATAACCTGTTAGTATCCCAATCGCTGAAGCTTCCTGCTTCTAAGGTACTCAAAAAAAATGTTGTTAGGATTTTGTGTCATTTTCAAGTTTCTCTTCAGTCTTTTCTGCCCTTCTTAATTATACTTTACTTTGCCAGAATTAACACACTTTTCCTCAGTAAGATTTGACTTCCAGTTTTCAAAACACATCTTTTTGTCTCTAACTATCTCATTCTTTGTTGTTCAGCCAAGGTGGCATTTTTAGTCCTCTTTTTCATTGGGGATACGCATGTAATTTGACCCCCTATTATGATGTTTTTAGAAAAAAATTTCCACTCAGATTCCTGGCATTTCATTTGTGACACCTCTTTTTCATAAGCCTCCTCTCTCTCTCTTTTTTTTTTTAAGTTAAATGCTTCGGTGGTGGGTTTCTTTGTTATTTTCTCCCCTACAAGGATGTTAAATATAATTATATTATAGTTACTATTGCTGTACAGTTCAGCTACACTCACCTGTTCACTCACATACTGTGCAGTACTTGGGACTAAAGCAAAGAATGGTTTCTCCTCTTATGGGTTTCAAGGCACAGTTGTTGGCTTTAAACCTTATGTCTGCACCCCATCCTGAGGTGACATGTAACCACTCAATATAGAACTAGTTGAAATCCCCCATTATTATTTGGGTTTTCTATTACTATAGCCTCTCTAACCTCTCTGAGCATTTTCCAATCATTGTCATGATCCTGATCAGATTGGAGGCAGTATATTCCTATTGCTATAATCTTATTATTCAAGCATGGAATTCCTACCCATACAGATTCCATGGTGCTCTTTTCTTTCTTTAAGATGTTTATTATATTTGGCAATATGCTCTCCTTCAAATACAGTATCACTTACGCACTACTGATGTAATCCGTCATTCCTATACATTTTGTATCCTTGTACTTCCATATGCCATTGATTATCGTCGTTTTATCAAGTTTCTGTGGGCTAAAACTATCATATCAATATCCTCAATAAAATACTCAGGTTCATGTGCACTCAAGTTCACCCACCTCCGTATCTATCGTTTATGTGATATATTTCTGAGTTCAGGATGCTCATTAAAGGAAGGAAGGAAAGAAGCAAAACAAAAACCCTGGACTTCAAAGGAGCAGATTTTGGGTCCCTCAGGGAACTGATGGGCAGGATCCCTTGGGAAGCTAATCTGAAGGGGAAAGGAGTCCAAGAAAGCTGGTTATATTTTAAAGAAACCCTGCTAAGGGCACAGGAAGTTGCCATTCCAATTAGGAGAAAGAATAAACATGTGAGGCAGCCAGAATGGTTTAGCAGAGAACTCTCCTCTGAGCTTAAACACAAAAAGGAAGCTTACAGGAAGTGGAAGCTTGGTCAGATGACCAAGGAGGTATATAAAGATATTGCTAGGGACTGCAGCGATAAAATCAGAAAGGCCAAAGGACAAATGGAGCTGCGGCTAGCGAGGGATGTAAAGGATAACAAGAAGGGGTTCTACAAGGATGGTAATAACAAGAGGAGGATCAGGGATGGTGTAGGTCCCTTGCTGAATGGGGCAGGCATCCTTGTGACAGAGGATAAAGAAAAAGCTGAAGTGCTCAGTGCATTTTTTGCTTCAGTTTTCACAGGCAGGGTCAGCTCCCAGCCCACTACCATGGGTGTGGCAGATTGGAGAGAAGAAGAGAGGCCCTTGGTGACGAAAGATCAGATTAGGGACTGCTTAAAGAAGCTGGATGTGCACGAGTCCATGGGGCCGGACGAACTGCATCCAAGGGTGCTGAGGGAATTGGCCGATGAGACAGCAGCACCGCTGGCCGTTATCTTTCAAAACTCATGGAGAACAGGGGAGGTGCCAGAGGATTGGAAAAAAGCAAATGTAGTGCCTATTTTCAAGAAAGGGAAAAAGGAGGATCTGGGGAATTATAGACCAGTCAGCCTCAACTCAATCCCTGGCAAAATTATGGAGCAGATTATTAAAGAATCCATCCTCAAACACTTAGAAGAAAATAAAGTGATCAGGAACAGTCAGCATGGATTTACCAAGGGTAAATCATGTCTGACCAATCTCATTTCCTTCTATGAGCAGATGACTGGTTTTCTGGATGCAGGAAGAACCGTTGATGTGATATACCTTGATTTTAGTAAGGCTTTTGATACAGTTTCCCACAGCATTCTCATTGGCAAATTAAGGAAGTATGGGTTGGATAGGTGGACTATGAGGTGGATAGAAAACTGGCTAGATCAATGGTTTCAGTGTGTAGGAATCAATGGCTCCATGTCTAGCTGGCAACCAGTCACGAGTGGTGTGCCCCAAGGGTCGGTCCTGGGGCCGGTTCTGTTCAACATTTTCATCAGTGATCTGGATGATGGAATAGACTGCACTCTCAGTAAGTTTGCGGATGACACCAAGCTGGGGGGAACACTAGACACGTTGGAGGGCAAGGACAGGATTCAGGGAGACCTAGATAAATTGGAACAGTGGGCCAATAAAAATCTTATGAGCTTCAATAAAGACAAGTGTAAAATCCTGCATGTGGGATGGACAAACCCTATGCACTGCTGCAGGCTGGGAAACATTCAGTTAAGTAGCAGCAGTGTAGAAAAGGACCTGGGGGTCATGGTGGATGGGAAGCTAGATATGAGTCAGCAGTGTGCTCTTGCTGCCAAAAAGGCCAATGGCATACTGGGCTGCATCAAAAGAAGTATTACCAGCAGATCAAGGGATGTGATCATTCCCCTCTATTCTGCACTGGTGAGGCCACACCTAGAATACTGTGTTCAGTTTTGGGCTCCCCACTACAAAAAGGACAGGGACATGCTAGAGAGAGTTCAGAGGAGGGCAACCAAAATGATTAAAGGGCTGGAGCACAAGCCCTATGAGGAAAAACTGAAAGCATTAGGCTTATTTAGTCTGCAGAAGAGAAGATTGAGGGGGGATTTGATAGCAACCTTCAACTACTTGAAGGGATGCTCTAAGATGGAGCTTGACTGTTCTCGGTGGTAACAGAGGACAGAACAAGGAGCAATGGTCTCAAGTTGCAGTTAGGGAGGTAGAGGCTGGATATTAGAAAAAACTTTTTTACTAGGCGAGTGGTGAAGCATTGGAATGAGCTGCCAAGGGAGGTAGTGGAGTCTCCATCTTTGGAGGTGTTTAAGGCCTGGCTGGACAAAACCATGACTGGGATGGTTTAATGGGAGTGGTCCTGCCTCTGGCAGGGGGTTGGACTAGACGACCTATGAGGTCCCTTCCAACCCTTCGATTCTATTCTATGATTCTATTCTATTCTAACTGAACAGGACTCTTTTTCATTCGACCATTTCTTTTCTGTTCCTGGCTATACTTTACCAACTCCGATCTTCCACTCTATCCTAGGATACTGATAACCTCTTTAATAAATACTCTAAGGGGTGTTTCCATGTTTCTCTGCACACTTGTCAACCTTCCTCCAAGTCCTTAGTTTAAAAACTCCTCTATGAACACTTTAGTTTTACATGCCAGCAATCTGGTTCTGTTCTGGCTTAGGTACAGCCCATCTTTCCTATATTCATTCATCCTTTCCCAAAAAACGCCTAAATTCACAATAAATCCCTCCTCTGAATCTAATCATTTAATCCACACATTGAGATTCTGCAGCTGTGCTTGTCTAATTGGCCCTGCAAATGGAAGCATGTCAAAGACTGCTGTCAAGGAGGTCCTGGACTTTAATCTGTTACATAGCAGCCTAAACCCAGCCTCCAGGACTTCCCCTCCTACCTTCCCCTTCGTCAATACAGGTACCACAACCACTGCCTACTCTCCAGCACTGCACATAAGTTTACCTAGATGTCTCAGAAGGTCTGTGGCCTTTGCACCCTGCACACATTTCACCATTTGGTTCTCCTAATCACCACAAGTATAACTATCCTTACATCTAATAATGGAATCCCTCACTACTATTACCCACCTCTTCATAGTAACAGGGGCCTCATTTTGAGGTGAGAGATCCTCAGGGTGATAGGATGCCATGATGTCATCCGGAAGAAGAGTCCCAACTATGGTATCATTTCCCACTGCTCCCTCTTGATGTTTTCCTTCCTCAAGCAGTTCAATCTCCTCAACAGCATAGAGCAGGGCCTGGCAACCCCAGACACCCATGCCAAAAATGGCATGAGGGCCAAACCTGAGCAACTCGTAGCACCGCTCAGGCTTCACCGCTGGTCCTGCTCCTCCAGGTTTGTGCAGCTGGGTGGAATGAGCTGTGTGCCACAGCTCCAGACCCCCACTGGCTGAGCTTCCCCACTGGAGATCGCAGCCAGCAGAAGATGCAGTGCATGGCCCCACTGTCTACTGGGCAGGGCTGAAGAGGAGTGGGGTGGATTGGCTCCTCCCTGCTTCTGGCTCCAAATGCAGAGCCAGAAGCTGCCCCCCCCCCCCCGCAGGGGCAAGAGGTGGCTCCGGACAGGACCCGGAGGCCGCAGGGATAGAGGCAGCCCCAGCCAGAACCCAGAGGCCACCTGCTAGCATGGGCAGGAATCGGCCCCAGCCCCGAACTGAAGTTCTGGCCCTGCCCCCTTTTGGCCACGCCCCCAGAACCCACTGAGGTTGCGGTGGGCAGGGTTGGCACGAGGGTCGGCAAAGGTTTCTGGCACCTGGCATAGAGGCTGCCAGGCTAGGGGTAGGATCATTCTAGTGTGTCCCAGAAAGATTCGTGTACATACCATACCTCTCTAGCTCCCCTTATCTCCTCCAGTTCAGTCAGTCTGGTCTTGAGCGCTTGTACTCTGTCTTACCGTACTACTTACACTGAATGCACACATGTACTACATACTCACACACACTGCATTCTGTCTGGACAGCCCCCACTGTGATGCTGGACTTTTGCCTGCATTTCTACTCTTGCAGCAATATGGTAATGTGATCATGTTACTAGCTAAGAACCATCTCTTCAAGCTCTTTCACTTAAGCTCTCAAACGCAGCATACATTAATTTATTTTTTGCATTGAATTTCCTATTTCTTTTAAATTCAGACAGAAAAAAAAATCAAATAATCACACTGTGAAAGGAATACACTTAACATATTTCAGTTTCCAAAATCCAAAGTACACAGATCTAAACATACCTATTTAAATGTCTGATATCTAATGTACTGTAGTGCAACCATGTATATTATATATTTAAATAAAAGACAGAAGTAATGAATGTGTAGTAGAAGAGAGTGTTAAATTCCAAACAGAATGTAGTTGGCAGCTTACCAAGGTCACAAGTACACCATCAGCACCAAGGTTATATGTAGCTACCCATGGGCCAACCCTACAGGAGGAAGAGAAAACATCTAAAAAAAAAAACACACCAAGGAGACTATTTCTTGAGGACATCCTCAGGAGAAGGACTAACTGCTCTGAGAAGAAACAGTTGCATTCAGAAAGGCACCCAGGTTTAGAGATAGTAACAAATAACACTCATTCCTGCATCTTTCAGGAGTATTAAGTAACCTACTTTCTCCCTCTATCTTGGACATATCCATTTGTATATTTTTTTAATTGACTAAAATAGTGGGGTTGCTCTTTTAATTTGGTGTTATGTATTATTTTACATTTGATTTCCGAACAGAAGAACAGAAGACATTTCCTTCCTGGATTCCTTTAAATGCACCACAATCTATTAAAATGTAGGATTTTATAACCAACCCCCTTCACTGATGCCTTCCTGTTTCAACAAAGGAAAGCCTTATTCAGTGGTGGCTTTCTTTTTTTTAAACCTATTCTTACTCCTCTCTTGTTCTGTGCTGCTGGCACTGACATACAGAACTCCTCTCTACAAGAAGCACCAGCACTGGCAACCATCAAAGGTTGTCCAAGGGTGGAAATACTGCTGGCATATGGTATATTCCTTACTTGTCCTGAGTTGCTATACTTTGCCCCAAAATTCAGACTTTCATTTTAAAAAGCAAGTCTCTAAATGCTACAGATATGAAGACAGTTTTCTCAACATTACCAGATGCATCTGATGCAATGATGTCTACCTGAATTTGCAGAGACACTAAAACAATAGCTCAGAGACGTGAAGTGCACAGTTGGCCTCCATAGCTGAAGGCTCAGATGCCCAATCGTGAGTATTTAAAAATTAATTAATTTTTTTTTTTTTTTTGCTTATCAAGGCATGAAAGAAAGGTGTGGGGGCATCATTATGAAGATCTGAGCAGTTCACTGCACTCCTTGAGAAAATACCATCACAAAACTTTCCCCCAGAAAAGGAAGATCTAAAACCAAGGACTCTAACAACCCTCAGCAGGGAATCAAAACCCAAACAAGGGAAAGCTAAACCCAGGGAGCCCCATCAGAACATGACTGGCCATATCCTGAATGTCAGCACAAGCTACTGTAATGTCGTGTTCTGATGTCTCAAATGTCAAAACAGTGGAGGACCACTACTATTCTGTCCAGATCCCTCTCTTTCTTCCTTCATAATATTCAACATAGAAGTCTCCACACAGGCATACAATCATTGAAGATTAGGGTTAGGAGATGACCTCAGGAGGTCATTTAATGCAATCTCCTGCTCAAAGCATGACCAACCCCAAATAAATCACACCAGTTGGGACTTACTTATGTCAGGCCTTAAAAACATCTAAGGATGGAAATTCCACCACCCTTTGAGGTAACCAATTCCAGTGTTTCTTGAAAAAGTTTCTCTGCTGAGATATAACAACCTAGATACCCTCCCCCACTCCCAGTGCAACTTGAAACAATGCTTTTTGTTCTGTCATCTGCCACACTCAAAACAACCTAATTCCATCCTTCCTGGAACCCCCTTCAGGTAGCTGAAGGTAGCTGTCAAATCCCCCGTACGCACACAAAACCTTCTTCTCTTCTGCAAAGTAAGCAAGTAAACAACAACAAACTACAGACTGGTCACCATCATCTTAGTTCCCAGAAACAAAGCTTTTCTAAAGTCAAGGTATATCATGTCTACCACCTTCCCCACAACCACAAAGCTACACATCTCATCACAGAAAACATTAGGTTGGTTAGGCATGACCTGCCCCTGACGAATCTATGCTGATTGTGCCTGATCACCTTCCTGTCCTCCAAGTGCTGAAAAATGGGTTCCTTACAGATCTGGCTCCATGATATTTCTGGGGACTAAGATGATGCTGACCAGTCTGTAGTTCCCTGGATTGTCCTTTAAAAGATGGACACTATATTTGCCTTTTTTCAATTGCCTAGGAACTCCCCTTATTACTCTGAGTTTTGAAAGATAATGGTCAATCATATCAGTCAACTCCTTCAACATCCTCAGATGCACTGCAGCCAGCCACATCAATTTACCCATATATTCTGAACCAGTTTCTTCACTACAGAAGGCTGCTCAGGTTCTTCCCATATTGTGCTGCCCAATGTAGTAGTCTTGGAGCTGACTGACTGTGAAGACAGAGGCAAAAAAGCATTGAGTACTTCACCTCTTTCTACATCATGCATCACTAGGCTGCCTCCCCCATTCAGTAACAGATCCCCCAGTTTCCCTGACCTTCTTGTTGCTAACTTATCTGTAGAAATCTTCCTTGTTATCCTTTACAGCCCTTGTTTGCTGTAACCTGACTTGTTCTTTAGCCTTCCTGATTTCACTCCTGTATGCTTGAGCAGCCTTTTTATATTCCTCCCTATATATCTGCCCAAGCATCTACATCTTGTAAGCTTCTTTTTTGTTTTAGATCATTGAAGATTTCTTTGTTAAGCCAAGCTGGTTCCCTGCCACATTTGCTATTCTTTTTGCATATCAGGATGGTTTGTTCCTGCACCCTCAATAATGTTTCTTTAACAAAGAGCCAGCTCTCTTAGACTTCTTTCCCCCTTATATTAGTGTCCCAGAGAATCTCTCTCTTCAGTTCCCTGAGGGAGTCAAAATCTTTTCTGAAGTCCAGGGTCCATATTCTGTTGATCTCCCTTCTTTCTTTTGTCAGGATTATAAACTTGATCATCTCATGGGCACTGCTGCCCAGGTTCCCATCTACTTCTACTTCCCCTATCAATTCTTCCCTGTTTGTGAGCACTTAGACGAGAGGAGCGCAGCCTCAAGTTGGTTCCTTGAATACCGGCACTAGGAAGTCATCCCCAGCACTCTCCAAAATCATTCTGGATTGCCTGGGCAGTGCCATGTTGCTCTCCAAAGGGATGACAGGCAGTTTTAAATTCATCTATTAGTTTTACTCAATAAGGTATATGTAAACTTACTTTTGAAACTGGACATAGAGAGGACTTTACAAACACTATGGTTAAAAAATGAAGCTAATTTTGTGTTATCCCAAAATAAAAACCATAAATGATATAACAATGTATTTTGATAAAAAATGGAAAACACTTGTTTGGAAAAAATGTTCAAAATCTTCCACAGCCTGACTTTGTGTACTAATTTTACACACAGCTCAGACATGTCACCTCTTGAATTACAACACGATATATTTCTAAAATCTAAAAGATGCTTTTTCTGAAAAGTTGAACGACTTGAAAACTGGAGTTTTCTTTTCCAAGCCATAACTATATCACTTTTACTGCAATACCAAGCCATATAGAATATATATTTTAAAGTAATAACAATTGGCTAACTTCTGTACCACCCTGGTCAATATAAAGCCAATGAGCCATAATCACAGAAAAATATGTTTATAAAGGCAACATCTACAAAACCTGAATTAGACAATTGCAGCATAATTTGGTTCTGCATAAACAAGTTTACACAAATAGCTCTAGGTAAATAATGATATAAAACTCTAAAGTAGAGACCATGTTTAGTGGCTTCATAATACTGCCCTCTTGTTTAGCACATTATTTTGAGATATTCCTAAATAAAAGAATGAGAAAAGTCTATATATCTCAAAATCTTTGCTTGTGATTATTTCTTCCTCCCCACAGGAAGCATACATTTTTATTTATGAACTAGTATTTAATTTGTTTTAAAATTCTCTTACCTACCTCACATTTGGAGTCTAAATCCAGGAAGACACTTCAGATGAAGGCTTCACAAAAAAAAAATACCATTTTTAAAAGCAAATATATTAAAAGTTTTAATACAATGAATTACTTAGTTTGCTTTCCTTCTTAAAAAAATAAAAATTAAAGAATCACACAAGCTCCTCTAATGAGAAAAAAGGAGACAAGATTTTCAGGCTTTTGAGCAAAGACACGTCCCTTCTTTTTTTTCAAAATTTAAAGCTGTACCACAGCATAATCTAAACAGCATCACACTACATCCAATTCACAAAAGAATAATGCTAGCTCATTATTGTTGATGTTATTATGTTAGAAAATAGTGCTAGTTAAGGATAATAGTCTCTTGCTGCTACTGTGGTAAAAAAGATATAGCTAAATTAGACCACATGAATAATTCATTACAGTAGGTCTGATTTTGTGTTATTTTTGGTGTTATTTTACAATAGCAGGTTGCACCAATGGATAGCAGAGATTCTTTGATTTGGCCATCCCTGTAATTCTTAGCAGCTTCTAGGGCAATTTGAGGCCCTTTTCTGCAAAAAAGCCAAAATATGCTTTTGTTTTTGCTTTAGAAGATGGAAAAACAAGATTATTTCCAAATAAATGGAAAGGCTCACAAATTAAGCTGCTGTTAATAATTTAATAAATTCTGAAGGACTAAGTACAAGACACTGGTTGCTAAGTAAGATCTTTCTTCACAGCATAAAGAGATTTCCAGAACTCTAAAGTGAAGGCTGAAAGGTACTCTGTTGAAGTAGTATGTAATGTAGAAGGAGCGAACATTAGCTTTAGTCTTTAACTTCCTGGTTTTTAATCAAATCAAATCAAATCATAGGGCTGGAAGGGACCGATCATCGAGTCCAACCCCCTAGGAATTGAACCCAGGACCTTCTTCATGTTAAGCAGAGGTGCTAGCCACAATCACACAACATTATATAACACTTTTGGTAGGTCTTCTAAAACACATCATCATACTAGGCAATACGACACTGCAAAATAATTCCATTTTGATCTGTAACATAGAAGGAAGATTCCTGGATGGCTTTGAAATAAGCATTTTTCACTCCTAACTTATAAACCGGAAAACTCATTGTTCAAGCACTGTTAAAGAGATTTAGATAGATGGTTTGCTATATTTTAAAATGATGTTACCTTTAGACTTGTTTGCCTTACCTTCATGCTCTTCTACCCTCCAGAGGTATTGGAGGGACAGGAGTCAATGGTGGAAGGGCTTCAGTATTCTCTTCCCCATAGAAGTAGTAGACTCCTGCATTTTCTCCTCTCCAATTCCTTGCCATGTCTTTACACACAGCCTTTTAGTACAGAAGCACAGAGGAGTCAGCAGAGGGAAGATGGGGTAGGGAAACTTAGCACAGAAGTTTCTATTGGCAAGTGAAGTGAATTGACCAAAACCTATTAATATAATTCTGCAGCAATTTGACAATTCTGTTCCTCCTAAATAGTTAGGTTTTGCATGAAATTTTTCTCTTTTCTCCACTGAAAAATGCTATTTCAAGTTAACCAAAACAATTTGCAAATTTGGATTGCTTTTGATGAATTGTTTCTGCCTCCTCCCACAAATTGTTTCATTGAGGAAAAAGAATCTGAAATATCAAAATGGTTTATATCAATATTTCCAAATGAAAATCTCTCATTAGCATCTCTTAAAGACATTTCACTTAAAAAATTTCTTTCAAATTCATTGCCAAAATCATTTTCATGTTTCAAATCTCAAACTGGAAATGAAATGCTTTGATTGGCTGAATCAAAATGTTTCCATCTATCTGAAATTAAATATTAGAATTTCAATTTGCCGAATTTCTAAACATTTGCATTATGTGTTAACATGAAAGATTTTTCCTTCCCATTGTTTAGAGGGTTTTTTTTTAACTGGTTAGGTTTGGACAGCCTGACTCCTGAGTCATCCTGCGAATGCAGGTTTGGCAAGTTAACACCACTTCTGCCTAGCAGTCTTGACCTGTTCTCTGCTCCTAGTGCTCTCTCCATCCCACCCTGTGCAGTATGCACACTTGAGTAGTGACAATTTTCCTTTATGTTATGAAATTCTCAAAGAAAGAAATGTTATTGAAATAGTGTGTGTGATGCTGAAAGACACATGGGTGTGAATGTGATGCTTACTAGTAAACAGACTGTATAAAGCTTATAATATTATAAATGATAGAAGAAGAGTTATTGAGGCAAAAAAGCTATTCAGAAAGGCAAGAGAGTGTAAATAACTATAAACTTGAAACTAAAACTACCACAAAGGAACCAGACAGATATGTAATATAGTTCATAACACTATGGACACTCAGAACCAAGAGCATAACTCAGAATACCTTAGAATTCATGCATAAAAATGTACAAGGAGACAAGCAGAACAAAACAAAACAAATAAAATTAACCACATTTCCATCTACTTAAAATAAATAGTAATTTTATAGATCAGAAAGTAGCATATGTAATATGAACTATTCATCTTTGTAAATTCATCTGCACTATAAGTAATGCTGGTCAAGTTCAATTAAGTAGAATGCATGATCTCAGCAAGCTGTGATCATTATTCTTTTAAATTAGCATAAGTACAGTATTAATTAAGCATTCTTATCATCACTTAGAAAGCAAGTAAAATTAGGTGCGAAGGGGGAGTAAATATCCAATCCACAATAAAAACTCTTGTGTTCAAAAATCTCCTTGAACATTATTATTAGAGATACCCAAAATTATCCTTGGTTTTGAACACTAAATATTTCTTTTTGTGCATAAAATATATTAAAGGATTTTTAAATGATAAAATTGAATAACATCATGATCATATCACTGAGTTAAAAAGGGTTTTCTAACAATTACATCAACTACCCTAGGTAGTTTGAAAAAATCTTCCAGAAGAGCACAGAAAGTCTACCATCATTTCTGTTCAAATGATGGGGTTTTAGTCAAGTGCATATGTGTCAATTAAGAACTAAACTCTACAGCCTGTTGAAGCAAACTGAAAATTCTGTAACAACTTCCCTTAAAAAACCCAGAAGTTTAAATTAATATGAAAACAAGCACAGCATCAGTACAATAAATTATTATTTTTATATTTAAAAGTTTTATATTTATTTTGGAATTTTTTAAAATTTTGTATTTATATTAAAATATTTATATTAATATTTTTATATTTAAAATTCAGTTTTATAATATCCTCAAATTTACAGGTTTATGTACCACTGGAATTTAACTGTATCACAAAAGTTATCAAATGGAAGTTGGAGGTTTTGGCAGTAGCATAGGGACAATAAAAGGTTTGGAATCACCGGAGGTACTGGGAGGCAGTTTGGGACAGGCACATTAATCAGACATTCCTGCTAAAATGATCAGTAGAATTAAAGTTAGTGTACTCCAACTGTGGAGGCTCTCCCCAAGCTCTATGCGGGCAGAAGCCAGTATAAACCGTGGCACTAATCTGAATCTCAGCTCCCACTGTGGATACTCTACTTCTAAGTACAATACTTCTAATGGCACACCAGATTACAGAGTCTCCACACCTTCCCCTTTGAGTTGCTAACGATTATCTATGTGAAGTCAGAAACTTTAAAGACAAGCAAGCAGGAAAAGCAACTGCATTTGAAGAAAAGACAAATTTCAAGATCCAGATAAAACATATTATATGTATGTATGAATATATTTAACTACTCAATAAATAGCCAAAAACTCCCGAAACAATCTTCCCCTACAATGTCATTTTTTCCATTCCTCTATCTCTCTGCCTGTATTTTCCCCTCCTTTGCATTGCTTGAGTTTCTAAATACTGCAAGCAATATTTATTTTTGAGTCCACCCTCTTTTTTTGTCTCTCACTTTTTCCTCACTCCAAATTCTCCAGCACAGTGGTTCCCAACTTTTTTGGTTCAAGAAACAGAGATATCATTTTCACAACCCTGTAGGGTCACCAGTCTCTACCAGTGGGCCCCTTCCCACCACTGCAATCAGACGGAAGGCATTCAGCAGGAAAGCTGCCTCTTTGCTGATCTCCAGTCTGCCTGGCTGCAGCAGAGAAACTGCAAACATCCTCATAGACTCTAAGGTCAGAAGGGACCAATATGATCATCTAGTCTGACCTCCTGCACACTGCAGGCCACAAAACCTCACCCACCCACTTCTACAATGAACCTCAAACCCATAACTGAGCTTTTAAAGTCCTCAAATCATGATTTAAAGACTTTAATACAGAGAATCAACCAGCAAGTGAGCCATGCCCAATGCTACAGAGGAAGGCAAAAAACCCCAGCGCCCAAGACAATCTGCCCAGGGGGAAAATTCCTTCCCAACCCCAAATACGGCAATCAGTTAAACCCTGAGCATGAGGGCAAGTCCACAACAGCCACTCAAGAAGAACTTCTCTGTAATAACTCAGAACCCACTCGATCAAATGCCCCTTCCCAGGTCAATATCATACCCATTACCACTAATAAAAGACAGACAATGGCCAAGCTACACTGTCCATCACATCATTCCCTCCATAAACTTATCGAGCTCAGTTTTGAAGGCATCTAAGGTTTTTGCCCCCACCACTTCCCTTGATAGACTATTCCAGAACTTTACTCCTCTCATGGTTAGGAATCTGCATCTAATTTCAAGCCTAAATCTTCTGAAGGACAGTTTATATCCATTTGTTCTTGTGTCCACACTGGCACTGTATTCAAATAATTCCTCTCCCTCCCTTGTATTGATCCCTCTAATGTATTTATAAAGAGCAATCATATCTCCTCTCAGTCCTCTTCTGGTCAGACTAAACAAACCAAGCTCTTTAAGTCGCCTCTCATAGAAAAGATATTCCATTCCACAAATCATCCTGGTAGCCCTTCTTTGCACCTGTTCCAGTCTGACTTCATCTTTCTTAAACACGGGTGACCAGAACTGTACACAATACTCCAAGTGAGGTCGCACCAGTGCCTTGTATAATGGTACTAACACCTCCCTATCTCTACTGGAAATATCCCTTCTGATGCACCCCAGGACCGCATTAGCTTTTTTCACTGCCACAATGCATTGGCTACTCATTATCATTCTGTGATCAACCAGTACGCCCAGGTCCTTCTCCTGCCCCATCACTTCCAGCTGATGCATTCCCAATTTATAAGAAAAATTTCTATTATTTGTCCCTAAGCGCACAACCTTGCACTTCCCATTTGTTGAACTGCATCCTGTTTCTAATGCTCCACTTTAGAAGGTCATCCAAATCATTCTGTATGCTATCCGGATCCTCCTCCATACTGGCAATACCTCCCAGCTTGGTGTCATCTGCAAACTTAATTAGCACATTCCCATTTTTTGTGCCAAGGTCAGTAACGAAAAGGTTGAATAAGATGGGTCCCAGGACCAATCCTTGGGGAATTCCACTAGTAACCTCCTTCCAGCTAGACAGTTCACCTTTCACTATGACCTTCTGTAGTCTCCCCTGTAACCAGTTCTTTATCCATCCTTCTATTTTCATATTAATCCCCATCTCCCCCAATTTAACTAGTAATTCCTTGTGTGGAACTGTATCAAATGCCTTGCTGAAATCTAAGTAAATTAGGTTCACTGCATTCCCTTTATCCAAAAAAATCTGTTATCTTCTCAAAAAAGGAGATCAGGTTGGTCAGGCATGATCTACCTTTTGTAAAGCCATGTTGTACTTTATCGCAATTACCATTTTCCTCAATATCCTTAAGTACCTTCTCCTTCAAAATTTCCTCCAAGACCTTGCATACTGCTGAAGTCAAACTGACAGGCCTGTAGTTACCTGGATCTCTTTCACTCCCTTTCTTGAAAATAGGGATTACATTAGCAATTCTCCAGTCATAAGGTACAACCCCTGTGTTCACCAATACTTTAAAAATCCTTGCTAAAGTGCTGGCAATTTCATCTGCAAGTTCCTTCAAAATTCTTGGATGAAGATTATCTGGACCCCCTGATTTATTTCCATTAAGCTGCTGAAGCTTGGCTTCCACCTCAGATATGGTAATGTTCACTTCTACATTCCCATTAGCTGCCCTACCTCTGCCCCCAATCTCACCATCACCCTCATGAAAGACAGAGGCAAAGTACTTTAGATATTCAGCCATACCTAGATTATCCTTGACCTCTACCCCATCTTCAGTGTATAGTGGTCCAACTTCATCCTTCTGTGTTTTCTTTCTATTTATATGGCTGAAGAACCTTTTACTATTGGTTTTGATCCCCTTTGCAAGGTCCAACTCTGCTTGGCTTTTGATCTTCCTCACTTGATCCCTACATGCTCTGACCTCTAAAAGGTAGTTCTCCTTTCCTATCCCTCCCAACTTCCACTCCTTCTAGCCCTTGTGTTTCTTCCTAATCACCTGTTTAAGATGTACATTCATGCAGCTTGGTTTAGGACCCATGCCTGAAATTTTTTTCCTCTTCTTTGGAATGCAGGCTTCAGACAGTTCCTGCAGCTTTGTCTTGAAGCAGTTCCAAGCATCCTCAATGTTCATATCCATGAATTCTTTGGTCCAGTCCATACTCTGCTTGTGTCCTTAGGCAAGTACCTGCCTTCTGCAGTCAGGGAGACAGAAGGTCAGTGCTCCCCTCCCTTTGGCTCCAGCAGGAACCCCAGCTCCTATGGATTTACGTGGAGCACTTTGCCATGTTCCCTGCTACAAACCATGAGGAAGCAAGCACTGGTCTCTCATCACTATGGCAAGAAACATGGATCAGTATGTTAGCTCTGTATAAAAGTGCTCTAGCTGGAGCCTCAGGCAGCAGCTTACTACTGTAGCCAGCAGGAGGGGAGTGGTGGGACACTTTGAAAGCCCCCATGTGCTATTTTTGGCCCCTGGTCCAAAGCCTGGAAACCACTACTCCAGTCCTATATCCTGAAGGACCCTTCCTATTTGCTCCCACAGATTTCACTTTAATCCTTTCAACCATAAAGTTCACATAACATAGCAATTTTCCTTTTGGCTGGAGAGGGTTGGTTGTGGGTCAGCGATGCTCAGGAATGGAGTTGAGAAAAAAGAGACCATGACCTGGAGACAGGGAATGCCAAATAAGACAGTGGTATGTAGATTCTGTCCCCATTTTCCATCTCGAAGTTCAGAATAATTCTAATGGTCCACTAACTTCCTTGGGAATGACATGTCCATGGTGACAGAACTTTCTTTTTCTAATTCAAACAAAAAGATTGTGAGGAAAAAAAAATTGGGAAAACAAGACAAGTTCATGATCGAAGTGAAAATTTGCACTGAAATCTGTATAAGTGTTCAAAGACAATCACTCTGCCCAGTGCCACCATGACACGGAAGGTAAACACGAGTGCTAAAAGCAATAGTCCCTATATTTAAATATCAAGGAATGGGTAGATAGTTATGATGAATTTTCATTGCAGGAAACTTGAATTCAATATTCATTTCTTCCACCGGGCCAGAGGAATTTGAGGCCCAGGGCAAGACTCATTTTTTTCACATGTTTTTACATGCTGGAAGCAAGAAAGAGGTAATTATATAGACTATAGCTACCTCTATATTTATAAGCATAATATTTAAACCAAAAAATTATAAAGTCAATTTTTACATAAAATCTGGTGCACCATGTGTTCAGAAACTTCGGTAATGGGTGGGATATAAATAAAAATGAGAGAACAGCAGTAGTTAAAATTACCATGAAAGATAAGTTAAGTGCCCTATGTACCTCCTGCAGGTACAGACACATCAGATATTTCAGAAATCTAAAGCAAACTCGGATGGTGACAACTGATCTGCCAGCAAATGGCATATGGGAGACTAAAATCGCAGACAGGTTAACTTGAACAGATGAGATCACAGGACCTTCATTTTTTAAAAAGGGAATAGACAGTCCAGAATAAGTGGAAAAGGCTCCTCATTTAGCCAAACCCTTCTTCTATAATATCCATACTGAAAATTGTTTTTCATTTTGCTAGGTATGCTGTCCTGGTTGATCATTTTCTCTTATTCATGAGGACTGCCCAGACCATTGCTCCTCCTCACTCAACCCTGAAGCTTCCATACTGTCAGGAGCAAAGAGCTGAGATTTGGGTGAAGTAGGCGTCCATGTTCCTGTGAGATCAGCTCCAGAAGCAATGGCAAGATAAGACTTGTCCCTCAATAGGTACAGGAGGTTCTGGAAACAATGCTGAAATACCCATGCTGGGGTCATGGTGGCCTTCTCCATCCTGAAAAACACAAAGAGTCTTGCGGCACTTAAAGACTAATAGGTTTATTTTTCGCATGAGCTTTCGTGGGAGAAAATCCCACTTTATCGGATGCTTCGAAGATGAGTGAATTTACAGAATGGAATGAAAATAAATGCAAGGGAGTATAAAACATACGATCAGGTCATACAGTAATAGCAAATCAGAGCAGTTGTTACATTCAAGCCCTGGGAAGGCTGAAGTCAAATTACCTTTTGCAATGAGAAAAGAAACTATAGTCTTGATTTAATCCTGCTTTCACACAATTTAATTTGCATATTAATTCCAGTTCAGCTGCTTCTCTTTGAAGTCTTGATGTCCCAGTCACATCTCTGACAATGGTTGTTAACAAATCATTTATCGGGTGATTAGAAAGATGGAAGTGCTCAGCAACTGGTTTTCTTGTTTTGTGATTTCTGATGTCAGTTCTGTGTTCATTTATTCTTTTGCACAGGGATCATCCTGTTTGTCCAATGTATAAGGTGTTGGGGCATTTCTTGCACATGATGGCATAGATCACATTAGTAGATGAGCAAGTAAATGAGCCTTTGATGGAGTAGCAGGCTTGATTAGGACCTGTGATGGTATCTGTTGTGAAGATACGTGGGCAGACTTGGCAGCATGGTTTGTTGCAGGGGTGTGTGCCTGCTTTAATGTTTCTGTTGTTAGGTCTGTAGCTGCTGGTGAGTATCTGTTTAACGCTGGGTGGCTGTCTGTAGGTGAGAAGAGGTCTGTCTCCTAAGGCGTGAGAGAGTGAGGGATCATCTTTTAGAATAAGCTGTAGGTCCTTAATGATCTATTGTATAGGTCTGACTTGAGGGTTGTATGTGGTGACTAGTGGTGTTCTGTTGTTTTCTTTCTTGGGCCTCTCCTGTAGTAGATGACTTTGGGGTACCCATCTAGCTCTGTCAATTTGTTTTCTAACCTCCCCAGTTGGGTACTCCATTGGTGACTTTGAGAAACACCCTGTGGGTCAGAGTCATAAGAGAGAGCGCATATATAAGAATTCCTGACTAAGGGACGAAAAAGGCATCCACAAAAGATTACAAGCTGTGCCTCATGTAGCAGCAGAATTGGAGGCACTTCCTATTGGCTCTGGTGGCAAGTAAGACTTCTTGGGAAAATCTCCAGTTCTGGAAAATGACATAGAGCTGCCTAGACAGACAGACCATTCATGACTGTTGATGAATGACCTGCTCAGATAGTTTGCTTACTTGTTCTGAGAGTCTGACAGGTAGGAAAAGCAAGCTGCCCCCATCTGTTTATATGCAACACAGCAGTAGTGTTGTCTGTGAGAAGTATATCAGCCCTGAAGATGAGGCTGAAATGCCTGGCAGGCTAAGCAGACTGCCTTCAGCTCTCTAACACTGATATGAAGAGACAGATCTTCTGCTGTCCTCATACTTTGTATTCTGAGAGTCCACAGATGGGTTCCCCCACCCCATGCCTGAGGCATCTGTGATTAACAACATTGATGGAACAGGGTCTGAGAAAGGGATGCTCACACACACCCTGCTCTGGATAAGCCACCATTGTAGTGAAAGGGTCACTGTTCTTCAAACCATCACCACCTCACCCAAGGAATGACAACCTGGTGTGTACACCATTGCCAACCATGTCTGAACTGTCTAAGTTTGAAACGGTCATGCTGCTCCACATAGATTCCATGATATCCAGTAATTTCAGGCAGTTCCATGCTCTGGTGACTGGAAAGGCTCTTAGACCTTTTATGAGAGCCTACATGGCTCTTAATTAACTCTCTGGAAGGAATCCTCTTGCCTGGGTTGAGTCGAGGACAGCTCTAATAAACTCTATCCTCTGCAAAGGCAAGCAGATTGAATTCTGCTAGTTTAATCAAGAGCCCAGGTTTGAGAAAGTGGACCGGATGAATCTTATGGGCTTTTTCACCAGCTCCCTGGAGCAGCCCTTAATAGTACAGGTATAGGTCCAGGTATGCCTACATTAGGAAAGTGGTCACCAATATCAAGCAACCTGATGAATACCCTTGGCACATCCAATAGACCAAAGGGCAGCACCATGAACTGGAAGCATTCATGACCCACTGTGAACCAGAATGAATTCCTGTTACTCTTCAGAACTGCTATGAGGGAAGCATGCATCTTAAGTGAAGGGCAGCATACCAGTGCCCTGGATCTCAAGGAGGGATGACAGAGGAAAAAGAGACCATGCAGAACTTGAGTTTCTTCATGAACTTGTTGAGGTCCCACTGGTCTAATATGGGCCTGAGGTTCCTGTTTGGAATCAGGAAGTAGTTGGAATAGAATTCCATGCTTCTTGGGGCCAGTGGGACTTCTTCTACTGCCCCTACTTTTTATATGGATTGCATCTCCTATAATAATGGTCTCTTTTGAGAAGCGTCCCTGAAGGAGGACAAGGAACAAAGATGGGAAAGTAGTAAGTTGTAGGGCATATTCTGATTTTACTGTATGGAGTAGCCAACAGCTGGATGTAATGTTGGCCCAGGCCCTGTAAAAATGGGATGGACGATCTCCAAATGTTGGGGTAAGACACAGGTTCTGAACTGATGTTATCCTCAACTGCACCATCAAGAGTTCTGCCTTAGGGGTTGATGGGGAGTGATACACATGTCTCTCCCTAGGCCCCCTCTTCTGCCATCTCCCACATCTCCTTCTGTCTCTGCTGATGGGGATGAAAACAGCCCACAGGTTCTGGCTTAAAATCCTTCCACAACAGGACTGGCGTATGGAGGCCACATGATTTCAGTGTAGCCCAGGAGTCTGCACAGCCTGAGAGACAAGTATCTGCTTAGTCAGAGAAGCAGGACCCCCTCCCCTTCAAAAGGTTAGATCTTGCACCATCATCTACACCTCAGAGGAGAAGCCTGAAGACTACAGTCAGGAGCTGTCCTGAATTACCACTGCCATGGCAATAGTATGGGCTGCTGTCTGCAGCATTCAGAGACACTTGGAGAGATGCCTTGGCTAAAGTTCTGCCCCCCTCAATTAGGGTTCCATACTCAGCCCTCAAGTCCAACAGTACAAGGTCTTTGTACTTTGGACGTAGCTGACTAGGAATTCAAGTTGCATTGGCTGGACAAGGCTGAGTTGATAAACATAGCTGGAAGCCACCCACAAGCAGAACTTTCTCTTCAATAAGTCCAGTTTCTTGGTGTCTTTTGCTTTAGGCGATAGGCCCTGCTGTCCTTGCCTACCCTGCTCATTAGCCACACCTCCTCCCAAGGAGCCTCCTGGTGGATGCATATATAAGTATTTGTACCCCTTAGGAGGAATGAAATACTTTTGGCGGTTGGTTGAAGAGATTCAGGGGTCTGCCACATTTCCATTGGCTTTGAAATTACCTCGTTAAGTGGTAGCACCACCCTGGGTGTGCCAGATGATGTGAACATTTCCACCAGGGTAAATTTCCTCCACCTTAAGGCCAGGGCTTTGGGCCATCCTTCTCAGGAGCTCGAGCACCTGTTGAGTCCTGTAATCATCCTGGATGTGGCCTCCAGCCAGCCCTGCCACCAACTCATCAGAGGAGGATCACAAGGTCACTTGAACCGCTCCAGGACTCCAATTCCTCAGATCCTGGCTGGACCCCTACTACAGTACTTTGGGTTGCACACCCTCTGCCCTTTTCCAGCTCCCTTCTCCCATCTGTGATGGAGGAAGATGAGCTGTGTCTTCCAAGGGGGCTGATATGGCCGAGAGCTGAGAACCCCTGGTGACCACCACTGTGTTGGCATTTCCCACTTGGCTATAATATGTGCTTTTGGGATGACTCATATCCCCTGTTTGGTCTGGGCTGGCTTCACTGTGATAGCATTCCTGATAAATCACTTCTAGGCAACTATGCGTATGGGGAGCCTGTACCCCATGGTGCCAAACGCCTGAGTCAGTGGTGGCAAGATACTGTATGGTGCTGAAATGAAGATAGATCTCACTGTGCCGATCAGTGCTGAGATGGGGTCTGATGTGAAGACAAAGATTGGTTTCTAGATGAGGACTGGTGCTGAGATAGAGAATGTCACCATGACCCAAGGTAATAGTGTCTGGTACCTTGCTTCTTGACTTTGACTAGACTAGCCTATTCTACTCCCACCACTATTACTGTAGAGTAGATGCTTGCACGTCCAGGAGAAATAGGGTGCATGCCTCCACTGTCAATGGCTCTGGTAGGGTCTTATTTCCCCTCATCTGCATCGGACTTAATTTGATCAGCCAGAGTCAACAGTGCTGACTGACTGACCGGTGATGGGGAGAGACTACTGGGTGTCTCACCCTCTCCATGCTTCTCCTCAACAAGAAGCATCCACAGTCAGTCTTTTTTAACCTTTTCCTCAGCACCTACCATGTTAATTAGGTGCCATATTGATGGTGCTGATGTTTTGGTCACCCAGAAAGGGTAATGATACCAAGGTGCTTTCAGTGGCAAAGACTCTAAAGTTCCCTGATGAAAATCAGCGAGCTCCTTACCAAATATATGCTCAGCCCTGAGTCTGGCTGGTGCTCTGGCCAGATAGAGTGTGTTCAGCCTCCATTAATAAGAACTTCAGTCTACTATCCCAGCCTTTTTATGTCTGGCGCCTGAAGTTCTTACAGATTCTTCACTTCACCAGGACATACCTCTCTCCCTGTTCTTTTCCTATTTTAACCACTCCTCTCTCATTTTCACTGGCACTCACTGTGTTAGACATCCAATCACTACTAATCCTTCTGGCGAAAACTGAAAAATTCATTGCTGGAAACTACTCTGCATCACTCTGGGGCTCCCAGCCATATAAAAAACAAACAGCCCAAAGCTCATCACATCACAATTCAAGAAGAGTACTTGTGTCTGATAATTACGGAACAGAGTTGAAGCAGTTAGCTTACAATTGTCCATTTCTGGAGATTCAGGAGTGGAGAGAACCAATGACAGGTTTAAAAAGAATTTCTATTGGCCTCATATCTTTGAGGCAGTAAAACAATTACTGTGAGAATTGTGACTCATATCGAAAGCATAAGAGATTACAGGACCCTGAAATTTGCAACTATTAGCAATAATCAAGGAAATTTTTTTCAGATTGTCTATAGACATCATTGGGTTTTTCATAATACCATCCAGGAATGGAAAAAATATATATTTGTGGTGGGGATTCTGTCACCAGATATCCTGAAGCCACAGCTCTACCAAATACAGAAGCTGCGAGTGCAACTACTGCCCTGCTTACATTTCCAAAGGAAATCCTGCCAGACCATGGAGTAAATTTCAGGTCTGTTGTCTTCCACAACATTACGGGAGTTGTGTGCAATGAAGCTTATAAATGCCTCCCTCCCACCATCCTCTAGTGGAGAAATTTAATGGGACTTTGAAAGCTCTATTAAAGTAACATTTTACCAAGTGAAAGAATTATGGATGCATTGTTCCCTTATCTGTTATCTGCACATAGAAGTGTTGCCCAAGAAGCTAAGATTTTGCCCCCTTTAAGCTATTTTACAGGAGACAAGGTTAGATGACTCCCAAGGTTCTTGGGAGTGCCAAAGATCCTGCCTGTATTTCACTTGTTTAAAAAAGAATTTAAAGACTATGATGAATTTGGTACAGGAAAACACTGAAAGAAGGCAACTGGTGCAGAAAACTTGGCATAACAGACATGCTGAAGAAAGATCTTTTGACATGAAGAACTAAATGCCAGATTGTTGGGAAGGATCTTTGGAGATAATAGGAAAAAATGAATGAGGTGACACCTATTGAAAGGAAGTCCCAAGGCAGGGAAGCTGTGCAAACAGTGCATGTCAACAGGTTGAAAGCTTACCATGAAAATGAGATGGCAGTGAATATAATGTTTTTATACTGATGAAGGAACTTTTACTGCTCCCTTAATTGATTTTTTTTTTTCCAGGAATGCAAGGAAGAAACTTTGTGGAGAGAACTGAGATTCGGGAGGGTTTGAACTCAACCTATAACCAGGAAATTTTAGCCCATTAGAAGCACCACAGACAGTATTTTCCAACTGGCTATAGTTAACTGATAAGCTTCCTCCTAGCAAAGCGATTCATGCTAAAGGGGTAAACGCAGAAGCAAATCTAGCAGGTGGTGGAATGCATGATGGAACTGGCAGTGATTACTAAATCAAAAGCCCCTAGGCAACAGCTACTGTGATGGTACCTAAAGAGGTTTTGTTTAGTCTTTAGAAAAGTAAAGTCCATCGCCCAACCTGTCCCATACCCTGAACGCCAAACAGAATATCTACTGCGACAGAGGGAGTGCAAAATTCATAACCACTCTGGACTTGACTCGTGGGTACTGGAAAATTCCTTTCAACACTGATGCTCAAGAAAAAATAGCTTTTTTTGTGGAATCTGGCCTATATGAATTTAAAATTAAGCCTTTTTGAATAATCAGCGCAGGGGCTATCTTTCATAAGCTTGCCAATCAAGTGCTGCAGGAGTTACAGATCTTTACCAGGGCCTATATAGATGATTTGGCTATTTTCAGCAACTACTGGCAAGGCCATTTGAACCATCCAGGAACTGTGTCCAAAGGTTTAAAAAAGCCAGTCTCACTGCCAAGGCATTCAAATGGAAAAATGGGGGCTACAAAGATACCTTATGTAATACAGAGTAGACAGTGGGTCTGTTTGCACTAATAATTTAAAAATTTGAAGTTGGTCTGACACACAAATGAAGAAGCAGGTCCAATCCTTTATTGAACTTACCAACTATTACAGGAGTTTTCTACATGGGTTTAGTAGAACTTTGGCCCTCATAAAAGACCTTAAAAAAAGGGAAAAAACAGACCTGCAAAGGCCCTCAGAACTCAAAATTACAGATAACATGACCCTGTCTGTGCCCGTATGCCAAGTAGATTTATATTTCTCTCATTAAACTAATAGTTGATTAGAGTACATGGGTTACAAAGTCCATTCACACACAATAAGACCTTTTACTCAGCAGAATGAGTCACCAGGTTCCCTAACTTCTACAGAAATAAATACATAGATACATTATTGTAGGTGCATTGACTATATGTACTACAAAAATGGGAAACATATAAGTTTAGCATCCTCGAGTTTTACCTAATATGGAAACAAGAATTCTGAGAATAATACATCTGAGAAATACTGAAACTGTCTATTACCATGATGAAAATGGCAAATACAGATAAAAGGAAAAGGTGTCAAGAATCCCATACAAAATTCTAAGTGAGAACAATATGCTTTTTTTATGGGATCCCATACAAAAATATTTTCTGTATAAAAAAAAAAAACTAGCAAGGTTTCATATGAAGTCAAGTAAAGGAATCTGACTAAGCTCCATCCAGGCCAAAAAGTTTTAGGTAGAATCCAGCTTATGACTCAGACTCTGAGTGTCAGAAAATCAGAGAACTGGAAAGAACCTGATTATCCACTGAGGAAGTGGAAGGCAAGGGACAGGACGGGGTGGCCAGAATTACCTAATTAAATAGCCTTTGCGCTGTTTTCCAAGATGTCCCATGTCCGTCTCACCCCCCGATACTCCTCCCCTGCCTGTCTTGCCCCTCAGCCAGACCCTCTTACCCCCAGCTCATGCCTCCCCTGAGATCCAGTTCCCTAGGCCCACAACCCCCACCGACACACCCCTACCCCAGCCAGCATACTTTGCTGGAGCTCAAGGAGCTGTACCAGATGCCAGTCTGCCACTAGTGGTGGTTTAAAAATTTCCTGCCCTCTTCTGGCCTGGGCTAAGTGCCCAGGTGCACAGCAGGGCAGGAGACTTGAAAAAGCCTCACTAGCCACAGACGCCAAGTGAAGCTCAGGCACTAAACTAGAGATTAGTGGCACAGGCCCATTCGCCCATGCCCAGCAAAACCCCTGGCAACATTAATAAATTCTGAAAACTCTAGTAGTGATGTAAGATTGTCTTTGATTAGTGTAATTTTATATTATTCTTGATCTAGCCTCACTCAGTTTTTTATTCAGAATACCCTAAAGATATTGATAAATTGGAAAAAGGTCAGAGAAGAACAAATAAACATATTATGAGACTGGAGAGAAAAGATTAAAAAGCAACTAAATATGCATATAGAAAGGCAAAACAATGACTAACAGAGAATTAACAGCCATCTAGTTATTTTCCATATCATTTGAAAATATCAATGACAGAAAGGAGAAATTACTTACCTTTGGGTACAAACTAGATGTAACAAGATTAAGTTAACAAAAGAAAAATGTAAAAGGAATAACAGAAAATATGACCAGAGAAAAAGAAGGGTTTTGATTTTTTTTTCTTTAAAACTATAGAATATTCTCCTTAACAAAAGTTAAGGGAGACCCACTATTTGACACGAGACTGAAAAAAAAAAAAGCACTCAGAAATGCAAGATAGGAAGTAAATCTGCATTATCACAGTGACATAATTTGACCCTAGTTAATCTGATCCTGTTTAAAATAACTTTGATTCTATCAGTAAACTAAAATTATTAAAACCAATATTATTTGTTACATGGCCATACTTAATACTGAGTGTGACTTTCAGATTTGCATACAACTGGTGTACATTAAACACAATACATACCGTATATAATCGGGTATAAGCCAATCCGGGCACAAGCCGACCCCCAATTCTGAGCCCCAAAAAGAAGCTAAAATTGGCGACCCAGGTATAAGCCGCGGTCCCCTTTTGGTCTTGGCCCCTAACCCCTGACCCATTGCTGCTGGCTTCCTCTGGAGTTTCTGACAGCTTCCCTACCCCAAAATCTCTACTGCTGCTTTTTCCTTGCCCCACCCCCGCTGTCCATTCCTCACACCTGCCCTCCTGCTCTGCCCTTTCCTCACTGCTACCCCCCTGCTCACTTCTCAGTTTCCTACTGTTGCCACCCTGGTCCTCCTGCTGCCCCCTGCTCTGCCCCTCTCTCACTGCTGCTCTCTGCTCCTCCTACTGCCCCCTCCTCACTGCCACCTCCTACTCTGCCCTTCCCTCACTGCTACCTGCTGCCCCCCCTACACTACCCCTTCCCCACTACTGCCCCCCTGCCCCTCCTGCTGCCCCCCTGCTCTTCCCTTTCCTCACTGCTGCCCCCCCCGGCTCCCCACTGCTGTCCCCCTCCTCTGCCCCTTCCCCACTGCTGCCCCCTCCCTCTACCCCTTCCCCACTGGTGCCCCACTGCTCTTCCTGCTGCCCCCTGGCTCTTCACTGCCGCCCCCC
>ML682013.1:19706531-19793246 GCA_007922195.1 Podocnemis expansa
CACACACACACACACACACACACACACACACACACACACACACACACTCTCTCTCTCTTTAGAGTGATAAGATAGATATCGCTTAACCTTTAATTGGTGCTCTTAGAATATCAATCAGCAACTAAATCATGAAATTAATTGCATTACAGAACATAAGAGGATGTGCTGGTCAGGGGGTGTTTTCAAAGCTGAGAAGAAATGAAGAGAATCAGACTATATGATAGGAAAAGAAACATCTTTTTGTGCAAAACTCAAACTGCTACATTTGTGATGTCGTATGTTTAAATGGAGAGAAAATGTACAAATGCTATTACTCTTTTATTTAAGGATTTCCTGTAAAACCTCAGGTCAGGCTTATAAAGATATTCTTAAACAGCAAAGATAAATGCAACGAAGGGGGTTTTAAGACCTTAAGAGACTGAATATTGAAAGAAAAAAAACAACAGAGCAATTCTGAACCACTGAATCAGCACATGAAAACACTGACTTTTGTTAATAGGGTTCCACTGTAGGGAACCCAAAAGCAATGCAGCTACCTAGCACTAACAATAAGTGTCTCAGGGGGCACAAGAAGTTGAGAAAACAAAACTATATGTAAAAACAAAACCACACAAACTAATTCAGAGATCTAGGTTTCTTTTTCTAATATTAGTAACTAGTAGAAATACCCAGCGTCATGTGGGGAAAGGATAGTAAAAGGTGTGATGAACGAAGCACGTCAATTACATTACCATAGCATATTTTACTGAAAATACTTTTCTCTCATATATCACTGTAAGAAATTAACATAGCTAGTGATGTGCTTACATAACGGTTTGACATTTAACTCATTTCTTGATCACAAAAGGTGTGGTGAATGAACTATGCAAATTACTTTAACATTTTATTGGAAATACTTTTTCTTTTATCATATTACTTTAAGAATCTTACATAGCTAGTGTTGTGCTTACAAGCATTTACATTTAACTTATTGCCTCATAAACAATATTTTTTTTTGTTTTTCTTCCTTGAGTAAGAACATACAAATTTAAGTTTACACAACTGAATTTAGAGTCATGAGAAAAAGGGCAATTTAGAACAATGCATAACAACCTTCGATGGCTGAAAGCTGAAACCAAACAAATTCAAATTAGAAATAAGAAACACTAAAAAAAAAAAAGAGGATGGTTAACGTTTGGAATAAATAACCAAAGGAAGAGGAAGATTCTCTATTTCAATGTCTTTAGATTAAGACTGGATGCCTTTCTAAATGATGGGCTTTGATCAAACACAGTTTATGCTTTAGCCAAACAAGTTTTACTGGCTTCACACAGTAAACACACAGTCAGCTTGTGGAACTCCTTGCCTTATGAAGCTGTGAAGGCCACAACTGTAACAGGCTTCAGAAGAGGACTAGACAAGTTAATGGATGTTAGGTGTACCAGTGGTCATTAGGCAGGATGGTTAGAGATACAATACAATGTTCTGAGTGCTCCAGCTTCTGACTGCTAGGGGCTGGAAGGAAATGATGGGGGGTGGATCACTTGATGATTGCCTCTTCTGTTCATTCCCTATATGGCACCTGTCATTGACAACTGTCAGAAGACAGGATACTGGGCTAGAGGGACCACTGCTCTTGACTCAGTATAGGCTGTTTTTACAGCTAAATATGGGGTGAACAGGTGAAATATAATAGCCTGTGACACACAGGAGTTTAGATTTACATGATCCTTTCTGACCTTAAACTCTATGAATCACTAAAAAGTTAGGACACATACTGAACAGGGTTCCCCTCCTCCAGCATTTAGAACCTAAAATTGCTGAGGAGCACCTATGAACTGGAACTGCATACTGAATACTGACTCACAAATGAACACACTAAGCATTTCAGAATAGACACAAAAGATATAGCAGAAATTGGCCCAACCTACTACTAACAGATTTTAAAGCCACAAGGAACCACTGTGATGATCTAGTCTGGCCTACACATATACAAAAATCATAGGACTTCTCAAAGTTAATTCTTGCTTCAAATTCAAAAACTGTGACTGGATACAACACATATCTTCTGGGAAGCATCCAATGGTCATTTAACTATTTCCAATGATAGAAAATCCACCACAAACCTTGCTAAGCTGTTCAACAGTTACTCATCCTATTAAAAATATGCACATTAGTTCTAGTTTAATCCTGTGCAGCTTCAACTGCCAGCCATTGGATGTTTTTATATTTTTGTTTGATGGACTGAAGAGACTGATCATCAGATTTCTGATCCATATGTTGGAACTTATAAACAGCAATCAAACCACTCCCAGCTTTACCTTTGAAAATCTAGCTACATTGATCTCGAATCAAATGACTAATTATATGGCATGTTTTGCCATCTTTCAGTCACTCTTAAAGCTCTTCTCTTTTTCTACAGCCTTCCTGAATAGTGGATACCAGAAATGGACACAGTATTCCAGTGGCAGTCAAAGATTTACCTGTTTATATATTCAAGCACCATATTAGCCCTTTTCATCATGGTGTTTCATTGGAACCCATGGTCAGCTGACTGTCTTCCATGACTCCCTCCACCTCCCATAACAGGGTATCATATCCTGAAAGTATAGCTTACTTTCTTTGTTCCCAGATGAATGACCCTATATTCAGCCATATCAAAATGTGCATACTGCTCACCAAATAATCCGAACAGATTTATGTCAGTAACTTATCCTCTTCTTTATTTACAACTCCCCCTATTTTTTGCATTACCTGCAAAATTGATGAGTAATGGTTTTATGTGCTCTTCCAGGTCACCAACAAATACATTAACTAGCACAGGGCCAAGAACTGATCCTCACAGAACTCCATTAGTAGCATATTTCCTCAGTAATAGTCACCTGCACCCCCACTTCCTCCAAGAGGTTTACCATTATATTCTGAAACCTATCAGTTAACTGGTTTTTAATCCATTTAATGTGTGCCATGTTGATTTTGCATCACTCTAGTCAATCACAATGTTCAGTAGTACCAAATCAAACTTATTACAGAAGTCTGTTACATTAACACTATTAGTTTTACCAACCAAAATTGGAAACTCATAAAAAAAGCAGCTGTTACAAGATCTATCTTTCATAAGCCTCTGTTGATTCATGTTAACTATATTATCCTCATTTTTTTTTACATCAAGCCATTGGGTATTTTTCTTGGCATCAGTGTCAGAGTGATGAATTTACTCCCCCCCCCCCCCAAAAAAAGATACCCATCACTGTATTTTCTACATAAGAACTGCTGTACTGGGTCAGACCAATGGACCATCTAGCCCAGCATCCTGTCTTTTGACAGTGGCCAATTCAAGGTGCTTCAGAGGGAATGAACAGAACAACTAATCATCAAGCAATGCAACCTATTGTCCATGTCCAATCTCTCACAAAGAGCATTCCTTACCCATCCTGCTAATAGCCACTAATGGATCTATCCTCCATGAACTCTAGTCCTTTTTTTGAACTCTGTTATAGCCTTGGCCTTCCTGACTGTTAGAATATTGATATTTAGGCTTGCCTGTAAAGGCTTATGATTCCCTGCTTTTTAAGTTTGTTCCTGTTACTTACCTAGTTAGCAGGCGTATCAAAACAAAAAATCAAAATCACAGGCTGCTTGCTTACAGTTTGAAACCTCGAACTTTGGCTAAGCAAAACGAAGGGCAGCAGAGCAGCCATAAAAATTGGGAAGCATGTAGTCATCTAAACACATGGGCAGATTTCTGAGCTAGCCTGTGAGACGGCAACTCCAACTATCCACAGCCCTCCCTCCACAATCCAGCTCTTGCCTCCATGGCTGAGGCCAAATCCCACAATTGGTGGCAGCTCCAGGGATCCAGCTGGGGCCAGATCCCAAAGCCATGGCTACTCTGCATTCCTGGCTGGTGCCTGATCCTCTACCAGCAGTGACTGCTCTTTGCCTTCCTGGTGGGGCACGAGTGGGCCCCAGCCGGGATCCAGACAGTGGCCATTCAGAGAGAAGCAGCCTCCTATAAACTCCACCCTTCTATCCACACATTCCAAACAAATTACATTAACACAAGCTAATAGGCTATGTTCACATGTACATGCTTATTTCAAAATAAGTTAATTTGAAATAAAATCGTTATTTTGAATTAACTTATATTAAAATAAGCAAAAACCTCAAATCGAAATAAGTCCACACACAGGACATGCTATTTTGAATCAGGAGAGGGGCATAATGGGAGGTGTATCAACATGACCCCCACCCTAGGCCATGCCCCCACCCAATATATAGAAAAAGGAAGGCACCCTGGGTCGAGGGGCAAAAGTGTTAATTTGAAATAATGGTTATTTTAAAATAACAGCTATTTCAATTTCAGCCTAGGTTTTATCATTAATAATTAATATTAATCACTATTAAAATCAGTAGCAATAATAGTAATTAATAATAGTAATTAATAGTAATAACATTAATAGCAATATTAATATTGCTATCAATATTAATTAAATAAGGCTCATTATTGCAAAATGACTGGGCTTGTCATTTTGAAATAACAAAACATCGTTCAGACATGACAACTTTTAAATCAAAACAATGACCATTGTTTTGATTTAAAAGCTACGTGTGGCCATAGCCATACTGAGCTATTTAGAAAGTGATCTTGAGACAAAGAAAAGACCCTATAAAGCTTTAAAAATTTTAACAGTAGTCTGTCTGGCCTTTAAACATCTGTCAACAGGTGCTGTTATAGAATTTACATTTTATATTGTTTGGTCATTATAATACCCTCTGTTCTGATAACTTCTGATTCTTTGATTGTTTTGGCCCTACAAATAGCATAGTGGCTAATACATCTGCTTTACATACAGAAAGTCCTGGGTTCAAACCCCAGGGGGCTGGGTTTGATGATCGCACAAGGTCCCTTCCAACCCTACGATTTGATTCGGTCTGTCTCACAATTAATTTTAATCAGTTAAGGTGATGTGGTATAATAGGTTAAAGAATTAGGGTACAATATGTCAGGATTGGTTAATGAATTCTCTTGTAATATTTCTCAGAAAATGATTGGTTTGGCTACACTATGAAGTAAGGTCAAACAGAAAGTAAAGGGGAAGAAGGAAAATTACTAGTGAAGAAAACTGGGATTCTTGCTTGATAAACCCATACTACTGCCTGCTGCTGGACTCATAATTCCTGATTGTGCCAGCTACCAAGAACTGAGAGAACGGGCTCTAACAATAATATCCTCTCTCAAGGAGTTCCACAGGATGACTATGCATTGTGTGAAGAAATACTCCATTTTGTTTGTTTAAAAAGAAAAAGCTCTCAGATTCTCAAATTGGAATAAATACAAATGCTACTGAGAGATTAAAAAGTAACCCTTCTCCATGAAAATCATCAAATATTTATGACTCCTTTCCCTTGCTATTTCTTCTTACCTCTTTCCCAATTTTTAAAAAAACAAAACAAAATTTTGAGCAGTTAAAAGGAACAAGTTGTGATGATTTAAAAAAAAATAAGAAAATCTTTATATCAGAAACAACGAAAGTCCTGTGACACCTTAAAAGACCACCAAATTTCTTCAGGCATAAGCTTTTGTGGACTGCAACCCACTACATCAGATGCATGCCAAAGTGGCATTCAGCCTACAAAAGCTTATGCCTCAAGAAATTTGTTATTCTTTAAGGTGCCAGAGGACCTTTGCTGTTTTTGCTATAGATAGGAACACAGTTACCCCTCTGGAATTTATCATATATGATATGCTGTTGCCAGAGATGAGCTAACTGGGCAGAATGAAATAGGAATTCATGTAAACTCTCATACATCTTTTAAAGCAAACCTTTAAGGAAGGGACAGTCAATAGACTGACTGCAAGCCAGATCTGGACAGCCAGATGTTTTTGAATGGACTGCAAAGTCTTATTTACTTTATTATTATTATTAATTATTATTATTATTTTTTGCAGTGTGAAAAATGTTTCTCTCGAGTCTGGACATCAACTATATCTTGACCAAGAAATCTGGACCTTGACATGAAAGGTCCCTGCTAACTAGGTTTTGGTATTTCTTTATATTCTAATACTGCAATACACTCCTCTATGCCATTTTTACCCCAGAACTTTAATCACTAAAATAAAAGTAAACTGGAAGCAGGATCCCAAGAACTCATTCAGCTGAATCCTCTGTAGATCATTCCTCTTCAAGAAAAAGGGTATTCCAAACTACTCTCCATGGTCCATATTATTAAAAATGTATTTAATGTGGCATTAAATACATATTTCTTGCACCTTCTCTGAGTAGCCCACCTCCTAGTGAATTAAAATCTTGCATTCTACAGGATGGATGGAACACAAACTTCAAACTCCAGGCATTTTCCCCTAGCTAAGGGGCACCTGAGTGGAGAATTGTGTGCTCTGTCTCACTCAAAATCAAGGAGGGCAAACATTTAGTATATTTTCACAACAGCTCCTGCAGTAAAGGCAAAAATTGTGCTGCTTGCAATAAATTTACCCAAGTTGGCACACGATTCTCAGAGAATTATTACTGTTTTGGTTTTTACTTAAGATAATAGTTTAACCATTATCAAAATTCAATTTCCTGTACAAATATACGCTGCCTAAAGAACTTAAATAAAAATCACAGTAGTCTATATGAGATTACACTGAACTGTAAATAAAAATGAGAAAAACAACTAACCTACCTTGAAAGAGTAAAAGTGTTCATTCAGTAATAATGCTTAAAACACATGACAATTTTGAAAGTTAAGAAAATGTTTTTCGGATGCCCAGAACACAGAACTTTTGAGAAAGACTTCAATTTTCTTAAACTAAAGTCCAAAGATAGAAACATAGCTTTTGTAATTACTCTGTATATGCATTTATGGTTCTAGAATATTTTTTAAGCTCTGCAGATTTGGAGCAGAACCGCAACATCTGTGTGAAGCTCTCACAGTGGAGGAAGGAGTACTACCTCTAAAAAAGGCAAGACTGCAATAATCATATTAGACAGGTCAAAAGTTAAGTTTCCTTAGAACAGGCCGGAGCTAACATGAGTTATAACTCACCCCTCCAAGGCCTGCTAAATTTCTGTTCAGTAGAAAATACTTAGGAGATTTTCCATCAGAAAAGGCAAAATACAGAATTTCACTTAGGTACAGAACATCTTTTTGTGGAAGAACTTTGGCCACAACCCATATTATTTGCTGTTTTACCTAGGACTATGCAAGAAGATTTAGATTTGGAATAGGGAAATTTAACTCATGGAATTTTTTTCTTAATAAATATTCAAAGAATTTCCTACTAAGGACACTACCTACGAGTTAAGTTTTTTTTTTTCCTCTCCAAGTCCTTCCATGACAAGAGACAGCTTCTACAAGCAATACACAATACTTCAGAATGCATGGGAATATAAAATATTTAATTAGTGCGGCAACAGAGCCTACTTTCTCAAAAAGATATCTACATCAAGTCTGTGGATACACTGAAAGATATCTAGGATTCTCAGGGTACAGCTCAGTTTTACGGCTGTAGAAGAGAGCAGACAAAGAGGGAGACATGGACCTTTTAAAATAAGACTAGATACCTTGACAGCACAAGATTCCTTAATATATTTCACAACTCAATAAGTCACGGAAAATTTATAAGCTATTCTGCCTTTATTGTGGCCCCAAAACAGTAAACTGGTCATTTAATTTTCTGTCTTCTAGAATTTACTTAGCTAGCTAAGCAAAACACTCTTTGCCACAAATATATGAAAGTGCTTCTTGGTGTGAAAGAAAAAGATATACCCAGACCTAAACAGAAAAGGTAAAAGAATGCACCAAAAGGGAAATGAGGAAAGAGCTTAAACAGTATGTAGTGCTGATACTATATCATGCAGGGATAAAACCCTGCATTTAAAAATTTAATTAGCCTCCAGCAGGGAGCACACTGATGAGAGGACTACTATAAAGATGGTTTAAAGGGTGAGGAACCACAGTAAGAAACCTGAGAATGCCCTCAAAGATTAAAAGGGAATAATTTAGATTTTAGATGTTTTTAAAGACAAACAGACATCCTCATCACATCACAGAGAAGCATTCAACATTAAACCATAAAACCCACAAGTAGAAGCTGTTTGGTTCTTCAGCAACTAGTGCCCAGATCTTCATTCAACCTGTCATTAAAGAATGTTAGGAATAACCCCTCTAAAATGATTTAATTATGCATCCTGGAAGGAGGCCTAGTTTCTAATATCCAGATAATATCTATACATGTATGTAGCCATGTGTGTTCAAGAACTGATGGCATATTTGGGTCCTCCCTTAAATTGGTCCTGCTTGAGGGAACGCTAAGAATATGATCTAAGAGAAAACAGCAGCTGAAGAAACAAAGGTCCCTGGCCAGATCGTCAATCAACTCTGACTGGAAGGCTGCCCTGCCAGGAAGACAGTATCTAGAACTAGGACCAAGAGAACCAGAACCTCAAGGAGAATACTCTCTGTTTGAATACTTGAGTCAGAGTCCATCAAGTCCAACTACAGAGCTCCAATTTATTGGTCAAATCCCAAGGAACACTGATCAATGCTTTTCCCATTCTACTGGCTCAATATGGCTTTAATTCAGACAGCTGGGGGCAGGGATTCTCAATTTCATTTCCAACCAGTTGACTGAAATGAAATTTCTTTCCATCCATACGGTGATTCTCTGCCTTGACTACTTTCCACTGGGTTGTCACCATGCTCCTGCTATTTATGTTGCCTAACTGCTGGTAATACTACAGCGGCAGTAGTGTCTCAGTTGAAATGACTAACTGCATTCCAAATATTTTGGCCTTTAGTATGTTAATCATTGAGTCATAAACAGCTCAACCCAAAAGACATTTACAAATACTATCCAATCAGAAACAAAGAGAACAGTTTAAAGATTACTCTTGACTAATTTTCTCATCTGGCAACTGCAAGGATAGCAGGAAAAAATACAGGTTAGAGGAGTGCTTCTCAAGCACTGTGTCGGGACACATTACCGTGTTACCATGAAGTTAGCTGCCAGGTCCTCAGTGCCACTTATCTGGGGGAGGGGTGAGAAATGTTCTGGGTGTCCGGAGGTAATCAGGACCACAAGGTCAAACACATCCGAGAAGTATGTAAAGAGACTCTCGGATGGAATCACGCAGAAGGAAGAAGGCCCATCAAGGATCTCTCTCTTAGCCTTGGCATGGTTAGACCAATACAGCTTTTGGATTTTGAAAGCAGTGGCTGGGTCATAGAGGTGTCTGGTGTTTTGCCCTCTGGGTGCATTTCTGCTGCTGTGATTCACTGGCAGTCTGCAAGTGGGTAAGGAGCCTCCCTGGTTTCTTTTGCTTCTTACTGTGACCTCTGCTGATAGCCCTTGGCTCAGTTCGTCAACAAGAGGGTTGAGGCCATCAAAGGAAGCTGCCGCCCTCAGCTGCTCCAGCCACAACAGCTGCCACAGAGTGGGGGGTCTGGGTGCTGGCTGCTGATTGCCTGGGGGATCCAGCGAAGTGGGTTCAGTCAGGCCCCTAGATGACAGGGGTGAGCCGCAGGAAAACTTATAAAATTCAGTTGCTTTCTTGAGGTCAGTAGAAATAAACCCAAACTCTTTTCCTTTGGTCTCGTCAGCTCAGCATTTACTACTAACTGGGTGAAAGCAGTTTAAGCTTATTGGTCTGTGACTTTAGTCCTAGTATAAGCACAGCAGCTACTAAGTTAAGTTAGACTCTGTGATGTTCCTCTCTGCAATTTGGACTGGTATATTGCTGTGTCACTCCAATCCCTCCTTCCTGGAACGTCTTGTACTTGCTCTACGTATGAATCCCCCCACTCCTGGGTCATCCCACACACAGCCTCCTGCAAGCAAGCTGCTCCTAACTCAGTGAGTAAAGGAGTGTGTGTAGCCAGCTGCTCATGGCATTATGCAATGGTATTACTCCCTCCCCCAAACCAGCTTATAGCCCTGGTCCCAGATGCAGCCTTAGGAACTGCCATTTTAGCGCTGCCCACTGAGCACTGCAAGCTCATAATTAGCCTGTCAGTGTATCAAAGAAATTGATATGCACCAGCTTTGTCACTCTAAATGAAGACTCTACCCATACCCAAGTCACACGCACTCATTTAAATAAAGCACATGTTCATGATGTACATAAAGATTTTAGCAGCTATGAGTTAGAGGAAAGCAGGTCAAATTTGATCAAATTAAATAAAAGGCAAATCACATTTTAAACTAAACTTAGCATTTTCAGCAACCTTACAGTCTTAGACGCTTCTCACCACAGGCTGATTGGTTACACTTCAACCAGGACTGCCACCTGTGGTCAATCCTTGATGTTATTTGTTCGTAGAGTGAGTGAGTGAGCAAGATATCTGTTCTTTTTAACATGTTCCTTCACTGGATCTCCCTTGGGGCCTTACTGCCCTCTCTCAGGGTTACATGACCTACAGCCTCAGGTATCACTTCCACATCTGAGTCAATGGGAATTCCCTTATCAATGTTTAGACTACTCCATTGTTCCTGGAACAGCTGATTTGTTTTATGCATGCCCTAGTGAGACATAAATTGCCTCTTGCTCTTGGAGACATTTGCCTGGATCTGTCTAAAGCCATGAGATGCATGATTGGGATGATACATGTCAATTTCATAACCAGGTATATGATATGGCATCTTACATGAGATGCTTTGCTTTAAACAATACTCAATTATACTCTGAGGGTGAACTTGGGTCATACACAGTCACACAATGAGGATGTATAAGGGGAGCAGTGTGTCACAGGCCCTCAGATAGGAACTGTTTTGGATACGAACTGGTTCCATTCCCTCAGTCATTAAAGCGGGGGGGGGGGATGGCTGTGGTTTACAAAGGATAGAGCAAACCATTTACAATACCTTTTTTCATATAGAGGTCTTTCTCATGATACCTGCCTCGACTGGGGATTTTTGTCTGTAATGTGCAGAGAAAATTATGGCTCTAAATGGTTTAGGTATCCTGCCGGCTTTTGGTGACCCAGCCATTTTCTTTCAAGATAACCTAGTTGAACAAAGAAGGTGACAACTCAGTGAAAAGTAGTGCTTCTCACCTGGTAAATGCTATCAAACACCGAGTGGTTTCAATCAAGTCTTACTGCACTGCTCAAGTCTTATTTTCTTGTCCATGGAGTCTAATTTTTCCATCTCCCTCAGGTCAGACAAAGTGCTTTCCTCTCAAGATAACTCTTGGCCTTCAAGTGACCATTATTGGTTTGAACTGACTTTTCGTGGTGAGTGGGATACATCTGAAATTAGTTTTTAAAAGGAATCTAAGCACAACAGTTAAGCACGTGGTCTACAGTTTTAGTCTGTGACAACTTTCCAAAGCTAGAAGGGGGTGGAGAACCTATTATGGCTAGCTGTGACAGACAGGCTGTGATTTTTATGGTTCATTCTATGTCCAGGACATTTTAGATAAAGACAGTTCTTGTTCAAAGTATTATTTCCAAGATCTGATGGCTTTACACCGTGTTGAAGGATAACTGTCATTCTTGAAGTTACTAAGGTAACTTCAAATAAAATAGAAAGGAACAAGAAAAGCATTATCTCATTTGGTTGAATAATACTCCTGAAGAATTTTGTGGTAATGGTGGTTAAGGCCATAGCTGTCTAGAGAAGATACCCATAATTTACTCGTAGATAATTTTTTTAAAGGCAGGAAATGAAAGAGAACCTGTTCAGCAGGTCACAGTCCCTTCTAGGATTTCAAGGTTGTAGGATAAACTGAGCCAAGAAATCAGGCACAGTTTCATGAATTAGTTTCTCTTGAAGCTTTGATACTTAGCCTGCCATGGTATTTCTCTTGGCTTATGAAATAAAGGCCAGAAATAACTTCCTTGGACCAACTAACTTCTCTTATATCCAGATGTATGTTTGCCGCCAAGGCTGGTAATAGATTTTGTGGCTATTTCAAGGTAAACATAGTTGCATAAATGTCCTCTCCAACTTTTTTTATTCATTGGTTACCACACTCTAACCCAGTGGTTCTTAACCTTCTGCAGGTCGCAACACACTTGGTGGCATATTGTGACTCTACAAGACCACCATCTGAACGGCCCGGAGGTCTCGAACACAGTGCACCATGGCTTGGCTAGATCTGGCCAATGCTTTCGGCTCCATACCTTACCAACATATCTTCTCCATGCTCCAGGAATTTGGGATGCCAACCAGCTTCCTCCAGCTGCTCCAAGAGCTATATGATGGGAGCACCACCACCATCCACTTGGTCAAGGGAGAGACCGCCAAGATTCCTATATGGAGTGGGCTGAAGCAGGGGTGCCCCCACAGCCCCATCATCTTCAATCTCACCATAGAGCCATTCATCTGAGCAATAGCCAGTGGTCCTGGAGGGCTAAACCTCCATGGGGAAAGAGCTAGAATCCTGGCTTATGCTGACGACTGGGTCCTGATCACTGATGATCCCAAACATCTCCAAAATATGCTGCACACCATCAGCCTGATCGCCGACTGGACAGGGCTGCGCTGAAATGCCAAGAAGTGTGCGTCCCTTCACATCGAAAGCAGCAAGAAAGACACAGTCCAACCGACACCATTCCAGATCCAGGGTGAGCCCACCATCTGCCTCAAAGACTGGCAGGTGTACCAGCACCTGGGGATACCAATGGGTTTCCACGTCCAACAGACCCCTGACGACACCACCCAAACAATCCTGCAGGATGCCACCAAGATCGATGCCTCCCTCCTGGCACCTTGGCAAAAGATCAATGCTCTGAACACCTTCCTGATCCCTCACATTGCACTCATTCTGCAAGGCTCAGCAGCTGAGAAAGTGCCCCTTAATAAAGCCAACAGCACCATCCATCAGCTGGTTAAAAAGTACCTGATCCTTCCCACGAGGCCCAGCAACGAATGGATCTACATTGGCCGCAAGCAGGGATATGCCAACGTCCTCCACCCAGGCAACCTCTGCAACATCGCTATCACCACCCACACCTTCCTCCTGCTGACCTGCCCAGAGTCCACCGTCAGAAACACTGCAGCAAACGCCCTGCACAAAGTTACTGCAAAGCAGATAAAAAGAACCCCTTCCTACACAGACAACACCACCTACCTTGGCGGCTCCTTGGATGGCATATTCAGTCAGTACAGGGGCTACATCGCATCCCTCTGGACCCGCGTCTGGATTGCCACACGTCATGTGGGGAAGTGTATCTACCGCTGATGGACATGGTGTGAGGAGCGGCAGGAGCTGTCGATCTTGGTGCTGCGAATCAGGACCAAAGACCATACTATCATCCCCCATAAGGCCAGAGGCATGCTGGAAAGGATCCTGAAAGCTGCTGTCCATAAGCTGTACGCAGAAGACCTCAAAAGAAACCCGACCAAGTAAACATCCTGAAGCTGACCAGCAAATGGGACGCCAGCAACCACTTCCTACTAGACAGCAGCTACACCTAATTCGTAGACTGGAGATTCATCCACCGTGCCCACCTCAACTGCATTCCCCTGAACAAAGTCGTCCGCTATGGGCATCAGGACAAGCACTGCAGGAAATGCGATTATGCCAGCAAGACCCTCACCCACATCCTCTGCAGCTGCAAGCTCCACTCCAGAGCCTGGCAGCTAAGACACAACGCGGTCCAGGCCCAACTGGTGAAAGCTATCCCACCTCACCTCAGGGAGGTTTCAGTCAACTCCACCATCCCCGGTACCGACAGCTTGCTGAGACCAGATATCATCAAAGATAAGGTCCAGAAGAAGATCGTCATGATCAACATCACAGTCCCCTTTGAAAACCGATTCCCGGCCTTTCTTGGTGCCCAGGCCCAAAACAAGGAAAAATACTCCCCTCTAGCAGACTCCCTGAGGACCAAGGGCTACCAGGTCCAGATCCACACTCTAACAGTTGGTGGCCTGGGTGCCTGAGATCCTGCTAATGAACATCTGCTCTAGGCCTGTGGTATCAGACAGAGCTATGCCCGGTTCATGTGCCACCTCATGATTTCTGACACCATCAGATAGTCCATGGACAACTACATCGAAAATATCACCAGGAGGCATAAGCGTCACTGCCCTCACATTCACCAACAGAAGGTTCCATAGATCTCCCTCTTTTTGCACAGGAACGTATCTCCTAATGGACTCATAACCCATACTACGTAAACACGTCCCAGGAAAACCCACTCTTAACAACATATGTGCTCCCCTTATTACCACTCTTTATATCCCTCCCACATTAACCTATTTATCCCGAATCTCCAGACTCTTCTATCCAAACCCATCGTTTCTTGACCTCCCCCATCCAGGATATTGTAGACCATGTTCTGGTTATACTTACCAGCCCTCCAATAACCTGTCCCTTCCCAAATGACCTGTACTCTAAATCTGGATACCCAATCACTCTCTTTAGCCAACACCCTGATTGTTTGTACCTTTTCTCAACATTTACTCAATAATAAAAAAAAAAAAAGAAGAAAGAAAAAAAAACACTTTAAATCTGAGCACCTCCTAAGCTTTAATGGATTGATCATGTCAACACTGAGACTGGGTGACTCAGCCAAAGGTACACAAGGAGTCTATGACAGGAACTCTATCCAGATCTTCCAAGTTCCAATCTAGCACCTTAACCACCTTCTTCACAATGAGGAGAGGAGGCATAGCTTATCCAAGGAGCCAAAATGCCTGCCTCATGGCTGTTTAAAATAAAACCGGAACAGGGCTAGTCTACACTTGCCGCACTTTTCCCCAGCAGTCGATGCAAGATACACAAGGTAAATAAAATACCTTGCATATCTCTTATCGCCCTATTAATTCCCACTTATCTCCTCATACATGCTGCATTAAGGTGACCAGAAATGCCATCTGGTCAACTTAGCACTACTCCAGTTATGGGGCTGGAGTTACAGCATTGAGCTGTAACTCGATTGAGTATGTCTTGACAGACCACTTAACTGAACCCAGAAGATGCACTGATGGCAGTGAATTTGCCACTGTCAACATAGACATATGTTGGGACACAAAGAAACTGGAAGTTACTTTCTCTCAGGACCATCTTTGCCCAGTGCAGAACAGAAACCCATCTTGTCTGTTTTTCCCCAATAAACATTTCTAGTGAGCATGAAAAGAAAAATAAGCCTAAACACTCCACAGATCAAAACAGCCTATGCTAAAACTAGCTAAATCTGTGATTGCCTATTCTGCCCTCCCCCACATAAAGGGTACAGTGGAAGAGAAAAAATTAACAAAGCAAAAAAAGCAACATATAAAAACCCCCTCCCCACTTCCAGCCAGAAAGAAGAGCTTTCCCTATCCCTGAAAAGAGAAAAAACAGCTGAACACAGTCAGCCAGTCTGGCCCCTAGATGATGAGTGAAAGTCCTTAGAGTTTACGTTTTTCTCAGAGCTCTCTAGGCTGATAAAATTTATTTCATGCACTCCCACATGGGCTGATATAAAGGAAAAATATAAAAAGTTCTTCAACTATACAGAAACTCATTTTTACTCATGACAAACACTGTGCATCTTTCTAAATATCTGGTAAACAAATCATGTAAATTCATTCTTAATACAAACCTGTTAACAAATCCCCCGCTTTAACAGCACAATGGAAGAAACACAGCCCTTGCCTCCACAGATGCACACTAGGAATAAGAGTTTGCAATTTACAGCAGTCAATCTTTACATCTGTTATAATGCTTTATCTAAAGATCTTCAAAAATCATTATTGGTTCACAACCATTTCTCAAAAACAGAGCAAAGAAAAGACTTCTGGCACTTTTCAAAATTTTTAATTTTAATTTTAGATCACTGTGTTTGATGCCTACTGAGGAAAAAAAAGAATAGTGATTGATCAGATAGTCATATTTGATGCCTTGGTTTACATATATAAAGTAAAGTAAAACTTCCTGGAAACAATGATTTCCATTAGATCATAGACTACTCATAAAAACAGAAATTGGAGGACAAAACAGATCATCTCAATATACCATATTGCCTTAACAGACACACACACAAAGCAGAGTAAGAACAAATTACATTCTGACATTACTAGAAATGACTTTGGGATTTTAACATTACTTATTACTAGCATACAAAACTCCCTGCACAAAGGGTGCCTCTAACATATCTTCCAACTCCTGAACACATTTAAAACACTTAACATAAAGCACATTTTACTGCCACACAAGAGAAGGCAAGCTCCCACGAAATACAGGATCAGTTAAATGGATTTTTTTAAGAAAGGCTCCAAGATCATTGCAGGCAGCAATTGTAATTTACAAATTATATTCCAAGTCGTCATAAGGGAATTAACACAAAATTTGCGGAGTCAAATCTGTTATAAACTGGAATGGGTTGGGATCTTCCCTCAGTGTCAGCCTCTGAAGGAGGTCACACCTCTTCCTAGCCTGTGGGAGGGGGAGTCCCCAGAGACAACGGCATGGCAGTCTAAGTGTCTGGCCCGTCAGGCAGGGTTGGGGAGCACACAAAGTTGGGGTAGCAAACAGCTAGGAACTGGCCTGCAACCAGGCAGCCCTCAGGATGCAGGGTGACCAGACATCCCGATTTTTTAAAAACAATCCCAATATTTGTGGCCTTTATCTTATATAGTCACCCATTTCCTCCCATGCCCATCCCAGTTTTTCACATTTGCTCTCTGCTCACCTTACACAAGAGTCTACAAGCCCAACCCCACTAGTAGGACAGGGCAATGGCAACCACCACCAGAGTCACACAGCTCTTCCCAGGGCATTCAAAAACACAAACACGCTGCTCGGGAAAAGCAGCTACCATTCCAGCCACAGCACAGGGGAGGGTAGGTGGACCCGGCCCTGCCCTAGCCACCAAGCCCCAGTCCAGAGCCCTCACAGAGGCAAAGTGTTCTGCCACTAGGTCAGTGCGGCTCCAGCCGAAAGGCACTGACTGTAATTCATGGGATGGGGGGAGGGAATAGCATGGATTGCAGTCAGCCACTGCAGGGCTTCTTCCTCCTCACTTTTTCAGCACATCTGCAGTGTGGGTTCTACCACATCTTCCCTGGATACTCTGCAAGTGGCCATCCCAGAAGCTCCGCATCTAGTCGGGCAAATCTGGTGGGTGTGGCCAATCCATTCGGCAGCTGGCATCCATTCTGTCTCTTCACATCTACACTGAGCAAGAGACATCCTCCTCCTCCAATGACTTTCCCATGACTGAGCTATGGGAACTGGCTTTTATATCTCCCTTTCCTGTCTGCTTTGTGCTTTCAGCAGGCTGGTCGTGACATACCCAGGACTGCCCAGCAGGCAGCATGGGTTGGCCCTTCAGCGCTGGCCTCTGAGGTAGGCCATGCCTCTGTTACACACCAAAGCCACTGAAGTACTTAAATAACAGAATCTTGTATGCTTAAAACTATTGCAGGACTTGAAATGTTGACCAGATACCTACTACCCAGAAAACCATGCTTGCCAATCACAGACAAGTATGAAACATCCTGGGCATGAAAACGGTGTGCAGAAAACAGCTCCAGTTCACCAGTTGCTGCACAGCTTTCCAGAGTAGCAGCAGAGTTAAACCTTAGTTTCACTGCTGCATATAGAGAACTCAAAAGTAACTGTGAAACTGGCCAGAGGCTCATTAATCTCATTCTGCTGCAAACAAACAACTGAAGAATGCTTTGTCTGAAAAACAAATCCCAAAGACCGCACCTTACCCAGCAGCATTTTTTTTTTTTTTTGGTTCACCACCCAAACTTTCCAGAGATGTGTCCGTTTCAACTGGAACAAAAATACTGCCCAACTATAGAATAGTCAGTTAATGTTAATTATGGTAACGTTAGAGGTGATTGTTGGAAAAGGTCTTATATTTGAATAGTTTGTCCCAAATTTTTTTTCACACTGAAATAGGTTTGAATTCAACATATATTCTGCAACAAAAAATGTTGTCTGCATCAAATGATGCCTTATCTAATAGTATTTCCTCCTTTCTAGTAATAATTTCCTCAATTACAAAGAAGCCACAAAGAGGTTAAATCAATGGATATTGGAATATATCCATACAACCACACCATATTCATATAAACACACTGAACAATGCAGTTAAATCAATCTTAGGTTCTGATTTCATTTGTTTTAACTCGGGGGGGGGGGGGGGGGGGGCTTACAGGTACCAATACAAGAACTGTGACAGAAATGCTTAGTTACTGGATACTGAATAAGACTGTTATTTTAACCTCATTTTACTTTCTAAGACATGTCTAGTTACAGGAGGCTTATTTTTAAGTATGACTAACTTTGCTTTTCACACACTGAGTCACAACATATCTTTACCTAAAATGAGTATGTACAGTAAATTTTTAAAGAACTATCTGTACTGTATACCCTGGAATCTACACCTGCAACTGAGACCAGAATGCCCCCGCTTGTTTAACATTCATTGGGTGTATAAATGGAGATAAAACCCCTATAAGTATTGAAATTTTATGAAAAAGTAATTGACTCTTCTGCAGGAACTACATTTTGGAACGTGTGGTTTTCATTCCAACAGTCACTAGTTAGGACTCGCACAATGACAGATACAAGATCCTATGTTTTAAGCAACAGGGAGAACACTTCTCAATTGCCAACCTTCCTTGCAGGTGTTTTAGGTTTATTTTGTTTTGCAGGAGGAGGGGTTGTTTTTAAGAAGGCATCAAGAGTGCAAAAAAATGTAAAGGGAGAGACAGTTGTGTAGAAACAGCTTTCTTTTGGATAAAATGGTACCTTTTGGACGGTCGCTGTAATAGTGAATGACAAAGGACCTCTGCAAAGGAAAAAAAAAGAACCTTTCTGAATATCGGCAGCACTCACTTAGGACCGGATCCAAAACCCACTGAAGCAAGTAGGAGATTTTCTACCTACTTCAAATAGCTCTCAGGTTCTTAAAATCCTTTTAACATATGTGTGCAATAGAGCAAAATGAGGAGAGGGGACAAGTTAGGTTTTGAAATGCCTTTGTTGTTGTAGGAAACTCACAAAAGCCACTGTGCAGTCAGGGTTTGACGCTCCTGCTCAAGAGAATCCCATTGCTGAAACACTAGCTTTTTAGGATGTAACAGTGTTGACAGCACTTTCTTTACTTTTCTCATCTCTAAAGAACATTCGGCCTCACAGTACACCAAGCTCGTATGTCTTGGATCATGGAAATGTGTGGGTCAGCATCCCCAGCATGTGCATGTGCTTCTGCACACACAAACAAAATACTGGCAGGGCCCCAAATCCATGGTGGGGGCTTGAGACAGCCAACACAGACACTCTTCTCTGGACAATTTCTCCCTACTAATTTTATCATCTCCCAGCCCTCTGTGCATTTACTTTGAGGACATGATCTGGATCCCGGTTATACAAAAGGCTAAACGAGCATTTTTAAATAAACTTGCCTAGCTATTTTACAAGATATATATTTGTAATTGTTTAGATTTATTTTATGTTCTCTCCTGGGCAGCATTAACAACAAATTTTCAGGAGCAAGTCAGTTACCACTTAAAATGCTAAAAAACTGTTTTGCAAGACATTAACCACCTAAAACAGAGTTTAACAAATATTTCTCAGCTTATTTCTCTCTTAGTAAAACTTCATTCCTTTTAGTTAGAAGGATTTATTATACTTTTTGTAAAACTTGTGTTCAGTATATCTTGCAAACTACTGAAATGTACTTTAGCAGTTATTGTGTATTGAATACATCATCACAAGATTAACAGTAATTTAAATTCATTCAGGATCAATACCAAATGAGCTTGAATCAATTTTCTGAGCAAAACATTTCATGATCTTCAGTGAAATAACATCCTTATATTTCCACATGGTTAGCACCCACCTACTTAGTTAACTATCAACTGAAAACCAGCTATCTTTATAATAAGTCTACCAGGACTCAGTATCTTCTGTTAAATTTACTGTTACATGCAACGTAATCAGTTATTTCTTTTCCTAACAGTATTCCCTCATTAAGTTTAAATATGCTGTTCTTACACAAAGACGATACAAACTTATTGGTAGAAGGGAAGAACACAACACTTCCATCAGTTATGCACATCTCTGCAGCCCTTGCCTACCTGACTCCATTAGGTCTTTTGCACTTTTATTTTTAGGTCATGCAAATACTGTAAGTACTGTAATGAAACCACAACCCTGCCTATGGCTTTCTCACACAGCAGTGCCTTGAATCATAAATATTTCAATTACTATTTCTTAACTCCAAAAAGGTACTAGATTGCATTTTCCATAAACCCTTTACTTTAATTTTACCCCTCTTTATCTTCAAAAGAAAGCTGTACCTCTCATGTCACTCTAGGAAAGTGGTATTTAGATGTGCATCGAGAAAAAAAAATAAATCAATCTTCACTTCAGCTACTACTAAGGACCTGTCAAAAGGCAAAAAGTCATTAATACAATTCAAGTATTTAAGATATTAACTCAGAGGAGTCAAGGAACTAATTTGTTGCTTTTATTAGTAGACAATTCCATTGAATTCATCTGACTGGTACCTGCTCACATCAATAGGTATGCACTTCATAAAATAAATACGTCATGCACACAATAGTTATAAAAATAATTATTCCCTCACTTAGGAAGTAGTTACGGTCAAATCTCTCATATGTAGTCACACACAAATTCTTAGAGTAAAAAGCAAGAAATCACACCGCCTTTATTTCTCCTCTGTTAACCTAAAGTCACTATTTTTAATTCAACACCCACCTACCTCCTTGCTTTGCTTTCTTGTGCCTTTGCTAGCTTTTAAACAATAAACCACACCCCTCTTTATTGTGGGTTTTGGCCCATTTCCATATGCACTCTCACTCTCTTCTTTATTTTTGCCTTCTCACTTTCTCTACCAGGAATCCCAGTAACTTCCCACAAAAAGCCATTTCCATTTTCCCCTGAATTATTTTTGTGTTAAAACTACAGTTTCTAATTTAATTACCAAAACAATGAAATGTATACAACAGATTTTATTACAGATATATTAAATACAACCTTTTCAGTGTTTGAATCAAATTCCAGAAGAATGCAACAAGGCTTCCTAACTTAAATAATGAGAGTGGGCAAAAAAGAAAAATAAATTGCTAAACAAAAAAAACCACACCATGACCAAAAAAATTCACTGAAATTCAACTTTTTATTATTATTATTATTATTATTATTATTATTATTAAAACTAGACTGACTATTGACAATGACACAGACTAATGGGATACTGAGCATTTTACCTTTAGGACACTGTTTTAGTCACTCCTGATATTGAGTGAATTCAAAGTCATCATCTGACAGCTCCTTAGTGATTTACTGTTTATAATTTTTTTGGATAGCCCTTAGCCAGTTTTTCAGTAGTGTCTCTAGGCATCTGTATGCATACCTTGTTAGCAGTCTGCTAAGTATGGAAAATAAACTCTCCCACTCACTCTCCAGTTGATCCCAGTGCAGAAGCAGAACAGTTTGGAAAGCCAGCTGTCACTCACCTTCCTTCTATGGATTGGGACCACTGCTATCATTCTGGTAAAATTCATATATCCGACATTCATTTTTTAAAAATAAGAATGATTAAGTACACATCCAATAAGAGAATTTTTAAATATTAGACATTTTGCTTCAGATCACGATCAAAATATACTCTGCCTCAAAATGTTGTTTAGAAAATTGCCTATTTTAGGCCCAGCACAGCAGAAAAATATCCACAAAATTTTATGCTTTAAATCGCAGTATACCAATCTTTCAGGATGAATGCCAGCCCACCGAGTGCCTAGAAAAGATGAGTAAGATCTGCATACTAAGTTCTGGAGCTGCCAGGGTTAAAGAGGAGGAACTGGAGAAGAGAGGTGCTCACAGAAGCAAGTTTTTCATTTTCAACTCTTTGTTGTTTCCAAACCTGGGACTGTGAAATGCTAGCAGTCATCGTGAGTTATTCCAGAAATAACTGAATCCACTCACTTCTGCCTAAGCAAAAAGGCTAGACTATGGATTGACTTTAAAAGTATAATCTTAAATTAGTAGACTCTTCCAAACCGAACTGCAGAATCAGCATGGCAATCGTCAAGATCCCAGTATTTTCAGGCTACACAACACCAAAGCTAAGGGGATGCACAAGGCATAAGTAGTAAAACAAACAAGGACCTCTGCGGCACTTAAAGACTAACAAATGTATTTATTGCATGAACTTTGGTGGGAGGAAATCCCACTTCATCAGATGCTTAAAACAAGGGAGAACTTACAGAAAGGGAGGAAATAAATGCAGGGAAGTGTAAGTGATGGGAACAGGTCAAGCTGTAACAGCAAATCAAAGCAGTTGTAAAAATTCAAACAGTGGGGAGCATCATATAGAGGAAGATGAGGTCAAATCACCTGTTGAAATGAAAAAAAAATTTTAATTTGATCTCATCTTCCTCTGGATGATGCTCCCCACTGTTTGAATCTTTACAACTGCTTCGACTTGCTGTTACAGCTTGACCTGTTCCCATCACTTACACTTCCCTGCTCCTATTTCCTCCCATTCTGTAAGCTCCCAGATCTTCTAAGCATCTGAGAAAGTGGGATTTTCCCCCCACAAAAGCTCATGCAATAAATACATTTGTTAGCCTTCAAGTGCCACAGGACTCCTTGTTTGTGACTCATAAAAAGATCAGTCACAGTAAAAATGCTATAATATCATGTAAAATTTCAGTTAAAATGTAAATATTTACTCAGATAAACATTCCTCCTTAAAAACATATTTACAGAGATCAGTGTCATTAATAATTTTATCTCATTTAAAATAAAAATCTTGAAACTGTAGTTTTTCAGTTAACCGAGGAAAAAGTTTTCATCTCAACAAAATACAAGCAAAAATAATAAGAATTGTGTCAAATTTGCAATGTAACACTTTAAAATATTCTAAATAAGGTCCCAACATTGCAACCAAAGTCATAATGCTGCAATGATTTATGCATGCACTTAATTTTATGCAATGTGATTAATCCCACTGTGCAAACAGGGCTACCAACAGTGCATTTCCAAACCACTATTTATTTAATTATTATTGGCCTGATCTGCTGGCGTATTGCATCAAACTCAGTGGGCAGACTCACACCCTGCCCCCCGCCGTGGGAACAAAGGGGTGGAGGTAATATCAACCTTCCTGTACTCAAGGGGGCAGTGGTACCAGGGAACTGGAAAATTCATCTCCTCCCCTGCCCCACAAGGAAGAAGTCTTTAAATAATCAGGTCACTTCGGGGGCTATACATGTTGGTCTCAGACTTCCCAAGAGTGAGGATTATGGGTAGTTTAAACTGCTGGGGCCCTGCTCCAGGTGGAGTTATTGCTAGAGACTCACCCAAACTGGTTTTAGCCATAATAAACAGAGCCCTACTGAGTTTGTAAAACCAATGTAAGAGAGCAAAATCAGATCAAAAATCTTAAGTTAATTTTTCATGAAAAGAAAAAGTACACTTCATTATGAGCCCCACTTTATAATCAAAACAGTATCCCTCTAGGGCTATAAAAGCATGCATGCAACTTTCATTCTTTATCTTACTGTCACTGGCTTCACATACAGAGTATGTTCCACTGAAGAGGGAACCCCTGATATTACTGTTGATGCTCACTTGGAGTCTTGGGGGTGGGGGGCAGGCAATTATCTTCACTAAAAGGAAATGCTACTTAACATCTGGGGGAAAAAAAAAATCTGTTGTCTCTCTTTTGCATACACATACAAAATTCACAATACTTAGAAACACCCGCTCAGATACTGTCACGTACAAGTCATTATGCTCTCACAGCTCTGTCAACTCAGCACACCTTCATTGTTCCTAAGCTCTTCAGGAAATTAATTAAGAGTGTGATTATTAGAAATGGTTAGATATGCTGGTACAACTGCAGGTAAGCATTGTGCCATTAAATGAACTGTGCGTCCATACTCAAGACACATTTAGACAGTGATACACAATTCAAGGCAAACAGCTCTGTCTTCCACAATAAGCTTTACCAACATATATACATGTTTCTCTATGCACAAATGCATGTACAAATATGACACACACTGTCTCTGTGTTCGTGAGGGAAGAGCAACAGTCTCACGCAGTCCTAGTTAAAGCAAAGGCGCCATCATTGCAAGCACCAGTATCAACAAAAAAGGAAAACTAATCAGTCTGCACACACTCATAGACCCACTCCTGGAATCATTTTGCTATTCATTAAAAAGAATTTAAAAATAGGTTGATACAATTTGTTTGGCATTTTAGTTTAATCCACTTTAGAACAGGAAGTCAGATCATTTCACTAAATGAATTCAAACACTGTCTAGCTTTACTGTCATACGTGTACATAATTAGGTACCAACTGCTTAAATGTTATTTTAAAACATCAACCCAAACTACACCTTATTGAACCAAGAGATATCGTACCATATACTTCAGAGAGTCAGAATGTTTCCACCTACTTCAGAGGTAAAAGCACACAAGCAGTTATTGCTCCAATTTTATATCTGATATCTCTCCCTTCTGACAAAAAGGGTCCTAACAAATATGAAGAAAGGACAAAAGCAAAAACTAATATAAATCGATATCAATAAACATCTGTCTGATAGAATGGAATAAACTTTTGTGTGATTTTACAAAGTGACATTTTACTACCCGAATAAGATTTTTTTTTAAAGTGACTATTACCTGATATCTTCTACCCTACTGCTCCTTAGCTTTTTGAAGCTGACGTAACAGTTCTTAAAGTGCAACTTAAAAAAAAAAAAACAAAAAAACCCCACACACCTTAGAAATTCTAGTAAGAAAATAAGCACTTCCAAAAGAGTTTTCTAGTAAGAAAACAAGCACTATACAGGCTGAAATACAAGTAACTGCCCCACCCACCCTCAAAATCAACAATCCTTTCAGTAAGATGTAATTCTGAAATCTTTAGACTATACAAGATTAACAAAATTAGCATAAACATTTTTTCTATAAATTCAGTCTCATGTCAACACTTGAAAATAATGAAATAGGAAATTATTATTCCAAAAAGGACAGGAAATTTGGGTTAGATATTATGGGTACCCCTCTAGACAAGTTAGTTGAGAAATATTCTGCAGTGGTTAAGAAAAAATCAAATAAATGACATCATTTCTAGCACTGACACACAGTTTAAAAAGAGTAATCAGTCTGAGTAAAAAAAAAAATTAGCATTTAATTTTTGCAATGGAGCTGGCAGTATTTCTGAGTTTAACTGTGGTTTACAATTTTCTCCATTAACAATCTTACCATAAATACTTGTTTCCTAAATCACTTTCAATTCACACAACTCAATGACCTCTTCGTAATTTAACTCAGAGATGAACAAAATTACTGCCACCACTCTATTTCCCAAAACTACTAGGATTAAACGGCTCCAGCGTAAGCCTAGTAAAAACTCTGAGGGAAAGGTACAAAATAATATTTTTCATTTAACAAAAACTGATAATGCTCACACCTGTGAAATAGATGGGTGTCATTACCCTAACTTTGCAGATGAGCAACAGATCTAATAACAGTCCCAAAGCCACCCAGCAAATCACTGACAGCATCATATCAGAAGGCAGGAGCTCTCTTGGGTCTTGTCAGTCTGCTACACCAGAACACCACTTGCCCATGCAATGGTAAATCAGAAATATACATCCTCAAAATGTGAACGGCCATTTTAATTCACTTGAAATCAGTCCTGAGAACAAAACAGATGGTGTATATGGAATAAATGTTGTGATTATAGTTTTGTCAATTAAGAACATAACATTTTTAACCAATAAATCCACAATGTAAAGAATTTCAATGCATTTCAACTGTAGAATTCATTTAAATTGTGAGGAGCAACAAATTATTATTTTATGTTCTAAAATTTCAATCATATTTTAAGCATATAAAATTTGGACATGGATATATCTGCGCACATTAGCTCTAGCATAGTCGGACATAATATTATCCATGTATTAAATTACAATACCTAGCACTTATGTTACGTTTTTAATATTCCAAGCACTCTAAAAACATTAACTGGATTAATATTTAAAGGATCTCTGGTAATTTTATACAACTCTTCAAATAATAGTATGGCACAAAACAAGACTTTCTTCCTTAAATGATGCTCATGCCTTACCAAAACAAATCAAGATTTCTGGGACAAAATGAAGAAACACTGAACAAAAGGGGGAAGCCCCCCCGTATATAGACATATATATATAAACTTGCCATTGGCCTGAAAGAGTTCAAGCTTCCTTTCCACTTGTAAAGCCCAATGTAACATCAGGCCTTGTTTGAAGCAACTTTTTGGACTGCTGAATAATACCAAAAACAGATTACAGCAGCAGTTTATGCATCACTTTAGATGTTAGTAAACCACATATTGATTGGCATTCAGATTATACATGTTTTGAAAGACCCTTTATTTGAAGCCCACTTTCCTTCCCACAAAAATTTACTGATTTTTGGCAGTGAACAAAATACTTTAAATGTACAAAAACATAATACATACATCATTTTGCACAACTGTTAAAAGCAGCAATATGCTACAAATAGCTGATGAGGCAATCTGTGTAACTAAAGTGATCAACTGAATTTAGACAATTAGTAGACACCCCCTTTTTAAAAATTCTGTTCTCTTTGGAACAGTGATTGTAACTAACTCATATGGATTGAGTCCAGCATCAAAGAATCAGGTTTAACTATTACATATTTTCTTCACAGTAACATTACTATCAACAATATCATCTCCTTGACAGGTTTAATTTATTTGGTACAGAAAAAGAAAAGAAAAAAAACAGCAAAATCTCAAAGTTTACTCCCCCCCCCCCAAGCTAAGAAGTGCAGTACGCAACTTCCCAGTTCCAAAATTTTAATCAAGCTACTAAGGGCCTGATACAAAGCCCACTGAAGCTAATCAAAAGACTCCCACTAACTTCAGTAAGCTTTAGATCAGTCCCTAAAGGAGCGGGGGAATGCCATAAAACCTGCTTGGAAAGTGAGTACCTCTGTTTAGATATCTTTTTTAAAGTCTTTTAAAGATGGAAATGGCTCCCCAACTCTCCATTACTGCACAGTCTGGCTTCTGCGTCTGGACTTGCACTCTCTTCTCCTGGACAAAACTGACACTGTAACTGTCAAGTAGTGAGTTTAGGCCTGTTTTAAGAAAGAATACTTTGCTGGTGCTCTTTCTCCCACAGTTACTGCCATCTGTTACATATTTTCCTCCCATATACAACTATAACTCTCTCACACCCTGCACCAGTTGTTACTTCTGTCTTTTCCTCCCCACCTAAGTTCAATACTGAAAGCTCAGCAATAATCACCTATGATGTAACCAAGAGCTACTCTTTAACTGGCTCTGAATGTCTGACAATTGCACATTAGGTCATTTTACTAGGAGCCTCACAAAAAATTAACAGATGAGCAGAGGAACAGAACAAAAATGTCTTGATTGTCTTTACCTTGATCATTCAAGATCACATCTATAGAGAACTGATTGCTGCAGGTTTTAAACTAACCTATCTACAGAATTTTACTTTGTATTCTGTTTCTTTCAGAAAGATATCCATATGCTAGAAAGAATTTTTACTTGTGGGAAATACCAAGTAAACTTAAGCAAAAGAAGATAGCACTTGGTCTTTTCTTTCCCTTTCTGTCCTTTGCACTCATAACTTTAAAAACAAAGCTCCAACATGCCTTAGAGCCATTTAGCTACTAGATCTCAAAGATCTCAGAATTAAACATTCACAAGTTCCCAGGTCTCTGACTACTTCTGAATTTCAAGGGTGAGTTTCAGGAGACTGCTCCCACAACAAACTAGGAACTGTGCCTCAGGAATTTCATAGCTATAACGTTATTATTTATTTATCTATTGTTTTAGGCTAACATGTTTTGTTGTTGTGCAAGGTTAACACTATCTGCCAAGCGCATTCAAAAGGCATTGGAAAGGTGGTGGAGGAGGAAACCCCAGAGCCGTAGTGGTAACTTCTGGTGCAGGGAAGATCAGTGAGCTGCAATAACTCACCCTGACCAGAGAGGGTGGCTGGTGAACACCTTCCCCAACACGCTGCAAGTGCAGCTAATGGGAAGAAGAGGGCTCAGCTCATAGTGCTGGGTCTGGCTGAATGCAGGATCAAGATCAGAGCTGAACCCACTCCCCTCTCAACAGGCTGCACCCATGGACAGGGACTGGAAGGGGTTTCTCTCTCTGTCATAGGCACAGAGATCTCAAAAAGTAGAACTATGACAAGTTTCTTTCCATGGACACATGCTTTCACGATTTCCCAAAAACCAAAAAGGAAAGGGAAGCCCAACACGCCCCCGCCCTCACTTTGAAATATCACCCCCCAAAACCTTTCCAGGATGAGGGGAGCCTATTTCATGGCATAACCCATTTTCCTCATTGCTCATTCAAACTAAAAGTTGTAGAGTCCGTGCAAAGCAAACTCCAGCCTGCCATCGGCACTTGTAAAACAAAGCTGAAGTTTGGCAGCCTCGTGCCCTATTTCCGAAGAGCCCCCCCGCCCCATCCAACTTTTGTGTGTTTCAAAGGCCGGATGCTCCAGCCGGGGACGAAGTGAAGAGCTGAGTGTCTGCCTCCGCGGTTTAAAACGCAATCTGCAGGCAGGCAAGGTTTTTAAAACTCTCCAAAATAATGCGCGGCTAGCTCCCGGAGCCCCCCACCGAGCAAGCGCCTTTGCAGTTTTCCAGGGACCCCCAATGCTGCTGGACGCCGAGACGACACCTGACAGATGTCACAGCTGTGCCCACCCGCTGCTGCAGGAGCCAAACTTTCTTGCAGCAGCGAGTCCAGGAGGAGGAGGCGGAGGGAGGGAAGGACGGACGGACAGCCCAGCAGACTTACCAAGCGGAGGCACGGGGGAGAGCGTCCGGAGGAGCCGCCACAAGAAGAGGAGCCGCGCGGGCGCCCCCCAAACACACACCCAAAGTCTGTGCAGGAGGAGCAGCCGCCGGGACGCGCGGGCAGAGCTGCAGGAGGTGAGGGGCGGATCAAACTGCAACAAGCAGCAGCCACAGAGGGGGCTGGAGGTTGCTCCGCAGGCGGCGGCGGCGGCGCCCCGGGGCCGGGGCAGGGCAGCAGCCGAGCAGCCCCCGCGCCGCGCCGCGTCTCGCGCAGCCTCGCGCGCGCGCGCGGGGGGAGTGTGTTTTGCTGGGGATGCCAAAGAAAGTAAAGTAACCAGCCCTGCACGCGCCGCCGGCTCTTTGCGGAAGGAGCGGCCTGCACGGAGCGCGCGCGCGGCGGCCCGGGGGGAGCAGCGGGCTTGCAACAGCACCAAAGTGCAGCAAGGCGCCGGCTGCGCTCCCCGCGGGCGGGGAGACTCCTGACGTCAGCGCCACCTGCTCTGTCAACAAACGCCGCACGAGTCGGTTGCGCGCGTCTCCGCCGGCGGGCGGGCGGGGAGCGAGGGAGGGAACAAAGCCGGGGCGCGCGGCGGCAGCCCACGTGCCGGGGCGGGGGGCTGGGCGTCGGCGGCGCCGTGCAAACGCCCCGCGCGGCGCGGGACCCGCGGCAAAGCGGCGCAGGTTGCGCGGACGCCGCCCGCCTTTGCCCGCCCCGCCCAGCGCCGCGTGGCGGCGAAGCCCCCGGGGGAAGCTGGCGGCGGCTTCCGGGCCGGAGCGCGGCTGCGGGGCCCTTCCCGCAACTCTCCCGCCAAGCCGCAGCCGCTGTCATTTCCGCTCTCCCAGCCCACACTTGTGGCGCGGGGGGCAGCAAAAATGTTTCCCGGCCAGGTGCTGGGGGCCCCCGGGAGTAGGCAATGCAAAGCCGCTGAGCGCTGCCGGGCACTTTGGCGGGCGCGCCGCAAAGCCTCTGCCCAGCCCTCGCCCCGCGCCGGCGGTGCTATTTGCACACACCCTTTTGGCCCTTTGCAAATCGGCCCCGGCCTCCGCCAAACTTCAGGCTGCTCCGGCTGCCGGCGAAAGGCTTTTCATTAACTAACGAGCGTGCCGCGGAAAGTCTCCTGCGAAGCGGGAGAAGATGATCGCCCCCTGGGCTGCCAGTGCTGAGGCTTTTCCTCCGCTCCGCAGCAAGTGGAGCACGCCCATTTCGGCTTCACGGGAAGCAACAGTGAAATTGGGCTCGGGCTTTTCTTGCCGCTCACCTAATCAAAGCGCCGGCACCTTCCGCCTGCGCTGTGCGGGGATTTGCAATTCAAAGGGCTGTTGGGGAGTCACTGAAGACCTGACTGAACAGTGATTGCCGCTCACAGTGAACAGACCCTGAATTAAAATTAACCAAAAACCAGTCGCTCGGTGGGGTACTGAACCAATGGAAAGATGAGCTGGTGCCTAGCCGGCTCCTGAATAACGCTGCACGGGGCTCACCAAGGGACAGGTTTTGTTAAAGGGAGATTATGTCTCACCCACACTTCTGCTCGCCTCTCTCTTTAGGTGAGGCAGGAGGAAGGCGGCTGGGCAGGGCTGGAGTTAGGAGAAACTTTTCCCGCTAGCCGAGGCTGCCGAGAAGGATGCAAGCTGCGCGTGCCGAGGCAATGCAAAGGGTGCAGCTTGCACCGCACTTGCTGCACGTGCACTTGGGTGAAGCCGAGGAATTGGGGGCGGGCTGCGCTGCGCCCCGAGCAGAGCAAGGCAGAGGGGCAGGCTGCAGGCTTGGAGCTGAGCACAGCTCCGGCCGGGTTGGAGAGGTGAAAGTTCAGCTCAGGGGCACCCTCGCTGTCCTGCCAAAAGGGTGCATGTTGATGGGCGGCCACAAGACATTGATTTGCTGCTTGCAACTCTTTTCTGCCCCCTCGCCTTTTAATTGCACGGGTGGCCCTCGGGGATTTAGCTCACGTTTGTCAGCAGCAGCGGTGCCAAGAGAGCCCACAACCAAGTTTCCAGCCGCTTTGCAACGAAATAGGGGCCGCTGCAGGGGAGCAGCCCGCGTGCTCCCAGGGGGCAGGCTGGGGGGGCACAGGTGCAGCGCCTGCCCCCCTGCCCGGCCCCAGGCAGCCAGGAGAAACTGCGATTTAGGGAAAGTTGGCTGTGCCCGAGCAGGGCTGCGGCGGGAGATGCTTTCCCGGGGGTGGTTTGAAAGGGGCCCCAGCAGGCAAACCAAACCAGGGACGCGGCTCCGCCTGGCGCCCGGCCAGCGGGCAACTTCGTTTCGCCTCTTCGCCGTGTAAACATCCCGAGTGAGAAAGCGGAGCGCACCGACCCCGCGGAGGGGAGACGGGGGGACGATCGGTGCAAGACACCGACTAGCTCCTGCTCTCCAGACCTGTCCCGAGCCTCGCTCCTTTGCCAGGAGCCTCCTCGTTTTGTATTAGTTTGGGGCGGTATTTACACCCCTTCCCCGTGATGGATTGCGCTCTGTTGCAAGGAGGTTTTAAATCTCTCTCCTCCAAATTGTCACCGCCTCACAGGCTCTTTCTTGTGGGCAATAATACACGGGAGGAGGGGGTGCAATTCAAGAACCCTCAGCTGCCTAAATTGTTCACAATTCTTAGTGTCTGAATGGCGGCTTTATTTTAAAAACTCCTTTGAGTTAAATACTTTTCAGCGATGCGATTATTAAGTCTTAACATTGTAACTTGGTTTTCTAATGAAAAAAAGGCTAATGCGTTTAATTTGGCCCTGTTTACAGGCTGAGATTTCATCTGCACAATTGCAGGGTTTTTTCTTGCTTCAAACAAACCATTTGCAAACGTCCTTCTTTCATTAATTTAATGTATTTTTCCTTGCAAGTGGCAGATAAGAGAAAATTGCTATCTGATATTCACCTGTGATTGTTTATGAAGGGAACACGAAAACAATAAACAGACTGCTCTTCTAAATGGGCTTTATTTTCTGCCACACTCCACTCATTGTTCCAGAGACAGTTGGGGAACAGAGAGAGAAGGGGAAAAAAAAAAAAAAAGAGTTTTTAACCGAAGTCAAATCAAGGAGACTCTCTATTATCACATCAAAGCGAATGGAGAAGTTGGGAAATTGGTGGAGTTACACCACCATCTGTCGTTAAGCCTCGGGACTACAAAATTTAGGACCTATAATAAATCTTAATGAGAGCTGGCATTTTTTTCCTCTTAGAAATTATGCACCATTTCTGGATTGGTTTTCCAGTATTGTTCATTTAACAGTTTGACTCTTGGATGCCAACATGTGTAGGTTCAAGATGCTGATTAGAAAACATATGTTCATTGCTAGTTATCATTACTTCTTTCTGAAAAAATAAAGAAAAATAGTATGTTCCACAGTCGATGGCCTGCAAACAATGCTCTTCAGGGCAGGGATAATCATGCAGATTTAGAGATGTTTCATCTCTCTAAGCCCACTGTAACTGCTTTTTCGGAGAAATGAGAGTTCCAGCTAGCCCAGCCACCAAGTGTGTGAATTAGTTCATCCCTCATGCAAACCTATTCCATGCTGTGTCTGGTTGATGTATGTGTAAACCTGCTATATTCTAGTGTATGTAAAAACAGCCATCTTGAAAGAATACCCAAGAAGATGCAATAAGAGTAAGGAGTAGTAGAAGCTGGACATAACAGCCAGGCTGAAACCCAGTGCTGTTAAAATTGCTTTGTAATATGAAACCATTCAATGGTTTGATACTGTTGAACGTAGATGTCAAACTGCACCTTCTCCATCAAGCTCCAGATCTTTAGGTCTGTCATTTAAGAACTTACTGACAGACTTCTCATTTACTGTTAACTACTGGCAAAAGGGGAGGGGGGGTAGAGGGAGGGCATAATTACTTTAGCACCCTACCATGTAGAGGGATCTTCTAATTCAGAGGCATATTGCTACTCGAGAGAGTAAAAGAGAACATTTAAGCAGAGGCCAAAAAACTACTTAAAATGATTGTAAGTTTGATAATTTTCATTGTTTTTTTTATCACAGTTCCTGTTTTAAAGCAGATGAAAAATAAAAGTAGTAAGCCAAAAATGGACATCTGTATCCAGAGCATGTTAAGAGGTACAATAAAATCAGATGCAGAATTTAAGTTTGTGTTTCTCCAACTGTGGAAAGTCTCAGCTCAATGCCATGTATTCAGGCTGACATTTTGCAGGTGTGCATCATCCTTTTACTGTAATTAGTTTTAGCTACCTTCAGGGTGCTTTGGATTTTTTTAAGTGAGTGTGACAGTTTAATAGATTCATGTAAATGCTGTTTCCCAATCTAGTTACTTGACACACTGATAAAGTAAGTTTACCATATGTCTGGGATAAATGTTGATTCTAAGCATGATGGTTTCACTTTCAGCTTGACAGCTCCAAGAGAAGTGAACTTTATCTGCACCACCCTTCATGAAACATTATCTTGAGGGAGAGAAATATTTTGAGCACCTTTTTGTCCACTACATTGTTTCAAAACATTAGAAAATAATTACATTTTATACCATCACCTTAATCAGCTGAACTCTTTGGGTCGCTATCAAAGGCTAAGGTTTCTGGATTGGCCGGAGAGATGGCTTGACACTTCATTGACTACAGAAGACACAGTGATCCTTTCTCCAGTACAGCAGACAACTACAGGGTATCAGAAATGATAAATAATAAATCTTGTTGGCACATCTGACAAAAGTTGGATGTCTAACAATTAACTTTCTCAATACTTATATATTTTCATAATTTTAGGTCTGCCTTAATATAATTTCATTTTCAGATAATAAAGGCAGCAACCAAATTGCAAATCAAATAATTAGCACTGCTCGAAACCAACAAAAATCCCACATGGACCCTTGAGAGTTTCCTCAAAACTGTCATCAAGGATCAATGCTTTCACCTTTAGTCACAAAGTACAAGAACATATGTTATCTGGAATAGTTCTACACTGGTGAAAAATGGATTAATGTAAAACTTCCCATTCTAATTTTCTGTGATCCTATTCCTAGGAGATTTTATTCAAGGAGGTGGCACAAGTCAGGTCCAAATTTTAAACTGCTGGATGAGCTGTGAAAGCACAGAAGCTTGTATGTCAATGCATTTTGTGTCTACATGTAGAAATTAAATCTACGAAGACAACTAGATTTTTCCTCCCTTCTGAGGCCAGACTTTGACAAATTAATCATTTTGTGACTTCAGCTAAGAGTTCTGGGCCTCAAACCTTAGATAGTTGTGTACAAGAAAGCCATACTTCAGTCAAAAGCAGGAGAAGTGTTAAGAGTGCTAAAGCTTTTAGTGAATTCCCACAATAAAGCCCAGGGCTATGCTACCATTAACATGTACGAACTGAGTAGTTTTAAACATGTGAGTAATCCACTGAATTCATGCCAATTTAAAAATTGACAGGATTGACCACCCCAACTATAACTACTTACAGGTATCACCAGTATGCCCAATGCACATGTATGTTTAGGAGAAGGACTTCTGTTGCCAAGGATGAGTTTTACATATTTTGAACTTCAGAGCTTGTTGATTTTTTTAAAGAGAAGTGGGAGAAAAAGAAATGAACCCTATGCCTTCTTCCAGAGTTATGGGGCAGAGGTACAGTGCTGGATTTCCCATTAGGCACTGTAGGCACAGTGCCCAGGGCCTACGAAATTTTTAGGGCCTAAGAAGGAGGGAAAAAATTAAAAAAGCAGAAAAAATAAGCAAAATCGTGTGGTTTAGCATTAGAATAGTTTAAAGTGCATCATGTCAATCAACGTAATTCAATTGGCATTTACACCTCTTTTTGCACATTTCAGAGTGAAAGTGCCTAGGGCCTATGAACACCAAAATCTGGCCCAGGGGAGGGGGGGGTAGTTCATAAGGAGTATGCAATCTGAAATTATTTTAATGCTATTCTTCTTGTTCATTCTTGGTTTTTTATGATCAGATATTTGCAGTTTTTTCTATGCAGAATTCACTTGTAAAAAGTAGAAGAACTTTTCCAATGTAACATGGGAATCTCTACTTCTGGCAGAGTTTTCTTTCTCTCACTCTTTCTCTCACTCACCTCTGTTTTCCTCTCTGCCCCTGCCTCTCTGTATACTTCTATGCAGCGTCAGACTCTGAAACAGTGACTTCGCTAAGAGCTGTGGCTGTGTTCCACCAGATGCTGCCTCCAGGAAAGCTGCTTCAGCACAGCTCAAAAGAGATGAGACAAGTGAGGGAGTAAATGAGTAGGTGCCTGCAAGATAAGGAAGCCTCGCTCAAAAGACCATATTTTAGCTACCTGTGCAGTACAACTTCCTCTAATAGCGTGACAACAAGGAGTCCTTTGGCACTCTTAAACACTAACAAATTTATTTGTTAGTCTTTAAAAGTGGCAAAGGATTCCTTGTTTGTTTTGCTGAAGTAGACTAACACATCTCCCTCTCTGGAACTGCAATAGGCTACATCTACACTCACACCTTAAAGCGACTTAAGGAGCCCTAAAGCAAATTAATCTGCTCCCCAATCCCAGAGGCATTTCATTAAGCTGAATTAAGAGTTTCCCTAATTTGAAGTAAGGAAAAGCTAATTCAACTAAATAAAACCTCCTTTTACTTCAAAATAATTCTTAATTCAAAGTTATTAATTTGAATTAACCCAATGTTAGCCAGAGAGTAGCATTACTTCGAATTAAATCGGCTTGCTGGTTGGGGACAAGGGCCCCCGTGTGGCTCCCTGGCAGAAGGGAGGTGCGCATGGCTCCCTTTTGCTGGGGAACCACTCACAGCTCCCGTGACTGCCTTCTCCCCTGACCACAGCTTCCGGCAAAAAGGGAGCCGCACACACTTCTCCCTGGGACCTGCACAGGCCCCAGGGAGAAGGGAGTACAGCTCCCTTCTGCTGGGAAGCCATGGCTCCCCAGGAGAAGAGACTGACAGCCACACATGGATAGAGGAAGCCCCTCCTCCCCTGGACAGAGGAGCCCAGGAGAAGTGGCTGCCGGGGCTCCCAGACAGGGAAGCCCTGGAGGTTCCCCTGTCCTAAGAGTGCCAGTGAAGACAGCCAGACAGGGGAGTCCACAGCTGGTGGGGTGTCTTCCACATCTGCCAGCAGAATCCTCTGCAAGGTGCCTTCCATGTTGACGGGTATGGAAGGTGCCCCGCAGGGGATCCTGCTTGTCAGCATTGAAGGCAACCTGCGGGGGATTCTGCCAGCTGGTAGGGAAGGTGACCCATGAGGGATCTTGCCAGCTGGTGGGGAAGGTGCCCCGCCAGCCTGGGACTGCCCTATGTGGGGAGCCCCTCTAGCTATCTTCACTGGTGCTTCTGGGACAGGTGAACCTCTGGGTGTCCCCTGTCCAATGAGCCCTGGAGAAGAGAGCATCAACGGCTCTCTTCCCGGGGAGCCCTGGAGACACTCGTGTCCCTGGGGGACCCCAGCAGCCACCTTTCCCAGGCTTGTCTGTCCTGGGGGAGGGTGTCCCCTGAGAGGGAAGCCTGGCAGCCACTTCTCCAGGGCTTCCTGGACAGCAGAGCCCAGTGGCTGCTTCTCCAGGGTTCCCCTGTCCAGGGAGCCTCAGAGGCTCCCTTCTTTCCAGGAAACCGCAGGTCCTGTGGAGAAAAGAGCTGCAGTTCCCTGCTTGCCATGGAGCCGGAGCCCCCCTTGTCCCCAGGAGCGGTGGGTTCCCTAGCCAGGGAGCTGCAGCTCTCGCAGTTCAAGTTGGAGAGTCCAGTGTAGACTCTGTAACTCGAATTAATAAATCCTACTTTAATTCAAATTAGGAAGTGAAGACTCTCTAATTTGAATTAATAACTTTGACTTAAAGTTGAATTAGTTAGTTCAAATCAATTAATTCAAACTTAAGTTTTGTAGTGTAGACATAGCCATAGTGTGGACACTCAGCTGCCAGAACTCAAGAGTAGGGAAAGGAATAGAAAGAAGACTCATATTTCAGTTTCATGAAAGGTAATAAGGCTACTTCTTCAATTAATTGGGCTCAGTTCTAAATATTAGTCCAACAATGATGTAAAATACTATTAAGGGAGTCTAAAAGTTTATTTCCTTGTCCTTTTCTGTTAAAAAGGGAAGGCTTATACTTAGGGAAAATCTTTTTGAGAGTGAATAGCAATTGCATAGGTTTTAGAAAATTGAGCTGTGCCTAAACAGCTGCTGATGTAAAGCAGGTTTAGGAGCTGTGCCTAACAGCTGCTGAAGTGGAGCAACTAATCTGCATGGGTCCTGTAGGGTCCTGTATTAGCATGGTATTTGCATACTGAGTGCAAAGCATGGTGGGTAAATGGTATTTGGGGTCAATCTACTCACAAATCTGTCAATATCTGTAATTCTACTGAAGGGAAATACAAAATACTGTCTTTTTGTAAATTGCTACTCTTTGTTTCAAATCTGTCTGGATTAGTTAAAGGGGTAAAAACTACTCTTAGTTTAAAGAGACTTGAAAGAAAGGTAACTGCATATTTTAGCCTGAAAAAGACAAGAAAAGAGGTGAGGCTTCATATTAGTTCCCTTTAGAGCAAAATGTTGGAGGTATTCCTGTCTCATCTCAGCCTCCTTGTCAAATGATAACTCAGGCTAGGGCTTATTTGAGGCCTTTTGCTATATTAAGGGCAGTAGGTATTTGCATACTACTTTATGTTTAAGAGCTGCTGTAAAGGGGAAAGGTGGACTCTCTGAGCTGAGAAGAAACTCTCCCCCCCCCCAGCTAGAATTTCTGAAGAGGAGCAGCAGATAGAGAGAGTGAGCGGAGCCGGTGAACACTTAGCAGAGCCAGTGGTGAGCTGGGCAGAGCCAGTGACTGGAGGGCAGAGCTGGTGGACAGTGGGCAGAGCTGGTGGATGGTGAGACGGGCCAGCAGCAAGCTGGGCAGAGCGAGTGACCAGAGGGTGGAGACAGCAGACAGCAGGCAGAGACAGCGGACAGTAGGAGTGGCCAGCAGTGAGTTGGGCTGTGTAAGTAACTGGAGGGCGGAGCCAACAAACAGCAGGCGGAGCTAACGAACAGTTCTATAGGATGGAGTGAGTGACCAGTAGATGGCGTTGGCGGACAGCTGGTGTGAAAGACACTACCTACATACCCTACGGTTTGTTGGAAGCCTAGTTAATACTGATTCCCCAGATCATTGCCGGTTTTGCCATTAGGTCTTGTATGTTCTGTTATGTGGTGTGGGTTGTTGGGAACTTTGCTCTGTACTAACTAGTTAGATCAGCACTATTTCTGTTATTTGGCCTTTTGTACTCTGTTTTGCTACTATTAAAAGTTCTGTTTACTACACTCAAGTCTCTTGCATGCGAGTGGAGGACTTACCCCTTTGGGTGCCCAGGAAACAGTGCAGGATTCCTAAAAATCTGGGTGGGGTCTCAAGCCGATTGCTGGTGCTACATTATTAGGAAACCCCTAGACATAGAACCCAACCCTTGTTCTGCCAGCCTGCCCTGGCAGAAGGGTTACAAAGGAAAGGCATATACTTAGGGAAAATCTTTTTGAGAGTGAATAGCAATTGCATAGGTTTTAGAAAATTGCTTCACTTTAGGATATGGCACCATATACATCACTAGTACCTAGGCACAACATACCACATGAAGGATGAGAAATTAGGTCCAGTATCATAGGCTATGTCCACATGTACATCTTTATTTCAAAATAAGTTATTTCAAAATGAGTTATTTTGAAATAAAGTCCTTAGTTTGAAATGACTTATTTCAAATTAAGAAAATGTTAATTTGAATTGAGGGAAAAGCTCACAGCGAAATAGCATGTCCAAACACAGGACTTGCTATTTCACTTTAGGAGAGCGGCACCATGGGAGGTGTGGCAACATGGCCCACTCCTTGGGCCATGCCCCCACCCAATATAGGGTAAAAGGAAGGCAGCCTGGGAAGGAAAAGGGCAAAAGTGTTATTTCAAAACAAAGGTTATTTCAAAATAACACGTCCGAACGGCGTGTCATTTTGAAATAAGAATACGTCATGTGGAGCTAATCTCTTTTATTTTGAAATAACCAGTGTTATTTTGAAATAAAAGAGATGTGTGGACATATCCATAGACTCTACCAAATATTTTTACAACGTGTCAGCCATTTTGGAAGAAAGATTTCCACTCTCAGGACACAGTGGGCTTAAGAAGCTGACTCTACACACAATACATACTATCCACAAATATGTTTGTCAAGCTTATGAGTTTCAGAAGTGAACTGAAAAGAGGGCATGAATGCCAATAACATAGTCCGATACAAGAATATTAGATCAGTCAAACACTAAATAAACAAGCCTTCTTTTTGTTGAAACTCTTTATGAGATGCTACAGGGACTCAGTCACGGAATTTTTATCTTTAGAGAAATACCTATTTTAGATTTGAATTATATACTTCTATGACACCAGAGCAGAAGTAGCTTTCTTGCAAATCTTAACATTGAAATACAGTTAGAGTAGTAACTGTCTGAACACTACTTCCGTACTCAACATATTGCTCATTGTTTGCAATCAGTTTTTCTTTAAATAAATGAAATAGGGCTTTTTTTTTTTTTTACTGTTGCTATAGAGCCAAAACACCTAAAGGAACCAGGAGTGCAATTCAGCCTCAATTAATACATTTGGAAGTTGTAAGAAATTCTATATCAGGTTAAAACTCACTCTGTTGTTTAGTGATCAATACCAAATATAGGAATAAGCAACTTATAAAAAAAGACTTTATACTTTCTAGGACAAATAAACAACACATAAAGAAGGTAAGCTCCATCTATAGTTGTAAGAGCTGTCTCCACTAGTCACAGGAAGTTCTATCTAACTTGTTACTTCAAACAAAGAAGTTTGAGGTTAGTTCGAACTAACCTTGCGCTTATACATTTGAACTAACCATGCGTTCTAGTTTGAACTGACACTTACTTCAAACTAGAATGCATGCTTAGTTCGAACTAACCAGCTTAGTTCAAACTTCTAAGTTCAAACTAAGTGTTAGTCCATGGCCACATCGAGCCTAGTTTGAACTGAAGTTCTAACTAAGCACTTAAGTCTGGACAAACCACTGGTACTAACAAGTTTGAACTGTGTGTGCCTGTGTTCAAACTAACTGAAGTGAAAGTCCGTTTTCCATTATGCATGCTGAGTACTTGGAACTTTGATTTTGAACTCGTGAAAATTTAGCTCTGCAGCTACATTTAAAAATCTAACATACGTGAAAATCTAGCTCTACATTGCTGGGCAACAACAATGCAAAGAACCTGGATTTTGTGCCTATCCCAGGTGTTCAGTGAATAAATGAAATGGCATAAGGCCAGATCCTCAAAAGTACTTAGATGGTTAAACTGCAGAGTTAGGTCTTGACTACACTACAAAGATAAGTCAGTCAACTTACAACCACCACATTAATTACTGTGATGGCTGATGTCCACGCTACTCTCCTGAGGTTGGTGTTGCACATCCTCACCAGGAGCATTTCCAATGACCTAAGTGAGGTAATGTGTGAAACTGAGGGCTGGATCTCTCAGCTCTGCTGACAGCTCCCTGCTGGGAGCCTGGCTGCCCTACAGGCTCCTTGGCTTCCAGGGGGCTCCTCCCCCTTCCACTCTATTTTCCACTGGGGGTTGGAGGAAGTTGCCCAGGGCTTATCCTCTTTCCCTTCCCTGCTGGGAGTCAAAGGAAGACATCTAAGGCTTTCCATCCCCAGGGAACAGGACCCAGCCACCTGGACCATCTCACCTACTACCAACTGGGAGCAGCATGCAGCCACTCAACTCTCCATGGGAATGGCAGCTGGGCTCTAGCTGCCCTGCTTTCCTTTCAATTTCCCAGCTTCAGCAGCACTGTGAAATTGACAAGAATGACAGTGAACAGCTGATGTAAGCTGACACTGCATCCCTCTTACTGATCGGAAATCAGTCCTACACCTCTTGCTGAGGTGGTTTTATCATGTCAACATAGCAGGGTAGTTACATCAGTGGAAAAAGTATTGCTGTGTATACAGCTCCACTGAGCTTTTGTTGACAAAGCTCTACAGTGCAGACTGGACCTCAGGCACCTAAATCCCAGTTTTACTCCACTCTGAGTTACAGAAGTCTCATAAGCACTGGCAGGTGCCTAAATTCACTCAGCACCTATAGTTTCAGAATAAAAGTTCCCTTAGTTCTTCTGTTTCTGCCTCTGGGTGTAGCAGTGCTGCCTTGTTTTAATCATCTAGCTTGAAACAGGTGTTAGAGAAAGGATCAGGCTGTCTCAGAAGTGGAATGGGAAGATGGCTCCTTATTCATCCAGTGTAGTGGGGAGTAGCCAAACCCCACCCAGACCCATATAACTAAGCCCAGAATATAGGGTTCACAAGATGTATATGTACCTTTCTAATATACGAATACAATATACGTAAGGCAACAGGCACGTGCATAATACAAAGGGTTACATCATGCCTAAATCCCTACCTGGTTTGACTGTCCTTAATACACAGGTTATATGGTCAGATTGCACTTAATATACAGCACATGCTTAGTCTGCCCCTGTTTGTTGTTTATGAATTATTTAGCCACCAAATGCAATTCTGATCAATGAGAGATGCTTAAAGCTCCTTTGTACTCCCTGTTATCTTGCCCCTCTCTAGGGTTACCAGATGTCAGGCAAAGGGAGGACATGTCCTCCTTTTTGCCCTCACATCCTTCATCTAGCAGGCATTTTAAAATATATGATTTTGTCTGGCTTTTTACTTGGGGGGAGGGGGGTTAAAGTATGCTGGAACACCCTATTTTTAGAGGGAAGCATTCCAGGGCCCCCTAAGAACAGAACATTGCACTTATATTACATTTTCTCCATGTGTCCTCCGATGTCCTCCTTTTCATACTTCCCTGTCCTCCTTTCCATGCTTTGGTACCTGGTAACCCTACCCCTGTCAGCTTGTTTACCAGAGTAAGGTCTCTTTCTATGAATGGCTTTCAGTTAGAGCTATCACAGTAAATTACCCTCACTTAACAGTAAACTGCTTTCGCTTAGCTTTCCTTTGCTAGTTATATTTTGGTGCTTTTCAACAAAGCTGTTTGCTTATACCTTGGTGTCTCAGCTTGCAATAGCAAGTTTAATTTCTAAAGTGGCCAATCTATGAAGTGGGATTTTCTCCCATGAAAGCTCATGAGATAAATAAATCTTAGTCTTTAAGTGCCACAAGACTCCTTGCTTTTTTTGCTTTACTAGACTAACATGGCTGCCCCTTTGGAACTCAGTTAATATAATAACATAAATCCCCTACATCCGGTGTTCAGACTGTTTAAATTGTTTGCAGACCCCAAACCACTAAGCATGCTCAGAACCTACAGATTAATTCCCATCCAAAATTTGTCTGGACGACATTGTGGTGCCCACCTTATAACTATTAGCCCAGTAGCTGCAGCACTCAGCTGCATTTTGGGAGAGCCACATTTTAGTCTTCTACTCAGCTTAAGCACAGGGCCCCCACCCTCAAGGGAGTGCCTGAATTACTGAGTTATGGGATATTCAAATATGGGGCTTCCTTTCTCTCTCCTGTTGAAGCTGTTCCACTGTGGATAAATAATGAAAGCGTGACTACAGGAGGGGAATTAAACCCTGGGTTTCCCACCTCAGTGCCTTACCCACTAGACAATTGAGTCCCTCTCTCTCTCTCTTACTCAGTGACTGTTGAAGCATTTATGCACAGTAAAACAGATGGCTTCGGCACCTAGCCACTTCTTGATGGGAAGAATTAGATGGCTGCTTTGCTTCACACAAAAACAGTTGAAAGAAAAGGAGGAACTGATAGTATGGTCTTGCTACAACATGCAAATATAACCTCCATTGTCTTTGGCTAATCCATCTTAATTTATATTAGTGTAACCTTTCTGCCAGGGCAAGCTCGCAAAACAAGGGCCTGGTTCTATATCTAGGGGTTTCCAAATAATGTTACAGCACCAACTGGCTTGAGCCCCCACCCAGGCTTCTGGGAAATCACACACTATTCCCTGGGCCCCCCAAAGGGGCAAGGCTTCCCCACTTGCAAGCATGAGTCTGAGTGTGGTGTACAGAACTTTTAATAATAAAACAGAATGTCAAAACCCAATAGCAGAAATCAGCATTGATCAGGAGAATCAGTGCAGAACAAGATTCCCAACATAATCCCAGGCAGAATAGCAGAACATATAAACTCAGTAGCAAAACCAGGACCGATCCGGGGAACCAGTGAAGAACAAGGTTCCCAACAAACCCCACGCAGCGTAACAGACCATGTGAACTCAGTAGCAAACCATGCACTGATCTGGAGAATCAGTGCAGAACAAGTTTCCAACAAAGCCAGGGCATGTAGGGAATGTCTTTCATGCCAGCTGTCCACCAGCTCTCGCCATCTGCTGGCTCTGCCTGCTGTCCACTGGTTCTGCCCACTGGTTACTCATGCCGCCCAGCCATCCGCTGGCCACTTTCACCATCTACCAGCTCTGTCCACTGGCTCTACCCGCTGGTCATTCATACTCTGCTCTCACCATTTGCTGGCTCCACCCACTGTCTGCCAGCTCCACCCACTGGTCACTGTCACTGCCCAGCCGTCCGTTGACGGCTCTCACCCTCCACTGGCCGCTCTCACCTTCTCCTGGCCATGACCACTGTCCACCAGCTCCGCCCACTGGTCACTCACGCCGCCCAGCTGTCCGCTGGCTGCTTTCACTGTCCACCAGCTCCACCTGCTCTCTGCCAGCCCCGGCTGCTGGTCACTTACTCCATCACTGCTCCTCTTCAGTGATTTCAGCTCTCAGAGAGAGTTTCCTCTCTCAGTGCTATGCTAATATGCTCTTTGTGCTCAGGCAAATACAAAACCCACGCAGACTAGTTGCCCCCACCCCCAGAAGCTGTTAGGCACAGGTTCTAGATCTGCCTTACATTAGAGACAGGAACGGTGGGTTACTTACCAGTAACCGTCCTTCTTCAAGATGGGCAGCTCGGATTCTTTCAGTAATAGGTGTCTACATGCCGCAGCGCACGATTGGTTGGAAACTCTTTTGCCCTAGCCTGTCAGAAAGGGGCAGGTGGCCACCACCCCCCTCGCCACCCCATGTCTATATATGTGGCTGCCATCCAGCCCCTCCTCAGACCCTAAAAGTCACCAACTCCGAGTAGCGGGGACGGTGGGAGGGTTGTGAATGAATCCAAGCAGCCCATCTTGAAGAAGGACAGTTGCTTGTAAGTAACCCACCGTTCTTCCTCGAACACTGTTTGGATACATTCAGTAATAGGTGATTGCCAGCTGTGCTGACGGATGGTGGGCGAAGTTGGTTCTTTCCCACCTTCAGCACAGTGACTCCCCATAATGGTCAGAGACCCAGGCAACAAAGTTCCAAAGGAAGTACCCGAGGTATTGTCATAAGGACTGTGGGCCAGGTGAGGGAAGAAACCGTGAAGTAGAACAGTCCGACCAAGGCATCAGCAAAATGCAAACATCGAGCTGTGAATGGGTAGACATTCACAAACAACCTTGAGCAGTTGGCGGCGTGCATCTGCCAAGGTGAACGAGCCCAACATATTCTCTGATTTCATGGCTATAATGTGATTGTTAGGAGATGATGGGAAATTAATGAGCCCAGAGAGCTTGGCCTACTAGTAGGGAATACCCAAAACTGGGAGAGCAAAGGGAAAGAAGAGGAGAGAGGAAATAGGATCTTTGGCAGTCTGGCAAGACAAACCACATGGTAGTATTCGACAATAGGTGAGCATCCATTAAGGCATGACACCTCAATAGCTGATGTGGATCGGCAAACGAGAACTAGGGTACCTTTCAGTGACCCATTGCTAGGCGAAGTTCGCCACAGGTGCTGAGGCAAGGAACTCAGCACTTCAAAATTAGAGCACCACAGTGTAAAACAGGTATGCAACAGGTTCAGTGGTGTGGTCCCTGGGTCGAGGCACCAGCCTTCATTGTGGGCTGAGTCTGAACACACTGGTAAGCGATTGAGTCTCCCCCAGTGAGGGAGGAGAAAGAAGGTCTTAAGGGTCTAGGTACATGAGACAGAGGGGAAGTTAGCTCCCTTAGTCAAAGATGGGATGAGGGTGTGCACCATGGTGGACCCTTGTCCTCCCACCCCTTCCCTTCTTTCTCCTGTTGTGTTTTTCTTTTTCTCTTTTTTTGGTGCAGCCACAAGAGAAGGGAGTAGGAAAGATGACTATTAACAAAGGCCATCACCCCTTGATATGGGCAATGTATGTGAGCTGACAAGGTAAGTGACTCGGAGGTGACTGGTCAAGATAGCCAATCTCCAGCCCTGGAAAGTATTGAAAGGTGGCAGAGTATAGAGAACTACCCATTACCCCTTCCATTAGATGCCCAAAAAGGGAGAAACGGGTAGAAAAGCATAGCTGGTCACCCCATCTGCTGGTCCTCGTCAGTAGTTTTAGCTGAGAGAGAGAGAGAGAGAGAGAGAGAGAGAGAGAGAGAGAGAGATTTCCTCACTCTAGCGATTTCAGATCACAGAAGCAGATTGCCTATCTCAGTGATTTCGACTCTTAAACCTTAAGTGGCTGCGAACAGCTACTTCTATAACCAAGGGAGGTCTCTAAAGAAGCCCATCCAATCTATCATATGATAGTGGGACCAAGGGGTGAGGCATTACCTCAGGATGTCCTTGAGGATGACAGGAGAATGAAACAATGCCATGAAGAGCGAGCAGCCCCTGAAAAGGGTGAGAGGCATCACTTGACTGGGATTGGGATCAATGCCTCACATGAGTCTACAAAACTTCTGTAGAACAAAAAATGGCAGGTTGGGTTAGTGTAGACAAGGGGACCTGGAATTTAGATGGGGACCCATCCCGTGTCAGAACAAAGGTCACTGAGGAGTACCCTTTCCATTTTATAAAGAATCTAATAGCCTCCTGGCATCACTGTATCTGTTCTGACACTGGATGTGACAGGGCTAGCTTGAAGGAGCATTCCCTCACCTAAGGGAATGCCCTTTGGAGGCCTTTTAGTGACTTCCTCCAATCCGCAAATGTCCTCTTGGGAACTTGGAAAAAGAGACCAGTGGCTGCGATAGCTCCTACTTATCCCACTCCATTCTGGCAATACATAACCCATGTCCCACTCTGTGGCACGGGTCTGTGTAATTGGCAAAGCAAAGAGGCTTCATTCCGACAAATGGGTTAGACTTTCTCCTCCAAGTGGAGAGGAAAAGGGAAGGAGGAAAAAAACCAGGAAGCAACCTTACAGCAGAGAGGAGTCCTTAAACGTGCTAGCCCCAGGGGCTGGGGTAACCTAACGGAAAAGGGAAGAGGTATGACCATGCAGAGGGTGGCAACGCACGAGGCCTCTAACCAAAGGATGAGAGGTCTGTGCAGGTGGTGAATTACCCTCCAAAGAACATAAGCTACCGGCTTAGCGATCCCCAAACTGAAGACCCGGGCCCAATACAGCAAGGGAATGAGCCTAGAATGATAGGCCGATAAGTAGGGGTTGTGTTGTCTCCCTTTGTTGTAAGCAATGATAACCTGAGGTGTGAGCACAATGAGTGCCTGGTGACTAGGAAATACAAGCCCAATGAGGGGAAACATCTCCAGACTGGGGGAGACACCACCTTCACGGGGTAGCTTGAAGGGAACCACCTTGAGAGAGCTCCACATAGCCATTATAAGGAAAGCATCTTCCCAGATAAAGGGGGAGGGAGTTCAGAAACCATTGGGGAATGGTTCCCATCTGGCCATTTGGGCATGTCGGATGCAGAAAATCCTGACCTACAGCCCTCGCAGATGTAACCTTACCCTACGTTCTCTTATGGAATAGGGCAGGGAGTGGATTCTCCAACACTAACTCTAGAGAGCCTAACTGGCGAAGCAGGAGGGGGCATCCCCCTCCGATAGGGATCCTCACAGGCCTGATGGAACCACCGGATGAAACTAGAGGAAGAAAGGGTAGTACCCCACAAGATCTTAAGTCGGGGTCACGCCCCTCGTAGGGTGATTTTTTTTCCTTTAATGCTGTCAATGGGACAGATAATGCTGCCTCAAAAAACGGGAGGCAGTTGGCAATCCCTGGTAGGTGAAAAAAGGAAAGCAAACTTGGAGCTGATACGCCTGATGCTGCAACTTCTTAAAACTTGTTTGGGGAATGGGCAGGGGGCCCTGAAGGTAAGAAGCCCAAGAACTTTACCTCCCCCCGGGGGTTCTGAGCACCATGGAGCACAGCATCCGTCTCAGCTGTGAAGAGAGACTGTCCCCCAAAAGGCAGGTCAAGTACAGCCTGCTGAGTGATGGGGGGCACCCTTGCCTCTCTGAGCCAGGCTGCACTCTGAAGGGTCACGGCCAAGGCCATGGTGTGGGAGGCTATGTCCACGGTGTCCCAATTTAATAAAAGAAAGTCATGGGATGCTATTTTGCCATCCTCGAGGAAGGCATCAAAATTCTCCCTGTTCTCCTGTGGGTGGAGGTATCTAAATTTATTCATAGACTCCCACACATCCAACATATATCTACTGACGAGGGCCTGGTTATTGGCTACCTGTAGTTAGAAAGTGGAGGAAGAATAAACTTTCTCCCAAGGAGGTCTAACTCTCTTGCCTCCCTTGACGCTAGGATGGGGTCATGGGAGGCCTGCCCTGGGCCGAGTGTGGCTTCTACCACCCCTTGAGACTGTATCAGGTAGTGGATGATGGAGGGAAACTCTGTTCCATGGGACCTGGTATTTTAAGTCCGCCATGTCAGACACTGGAACGGTGGCTTTGCCAGCGGGATGTGATGAGATCCCATATGCTAGGGTGAAGGGGTACTGCAATAGGGTCAGTAGCGGTGAAGACCAGCCCAAACAGAAGGTCAGTAAGCCCCATAGGGGGCTGAACCTCCAACCCCACATATGCAGAAGCATGGTGAAGGAGGTCAAAGTGCACCGTAAGATCGCCGGTGTAAGAACTTGGAACAGGGTTTAAGGCTCTTTTCAGTGCCGAAGGAACCAGTGCCGAACTGGGCAAAATGGTACCATGCAACTCCGTTGTGGTCTCTTGGGAGGACCACTTGTGAGACCAGTACCTAAATGGTGACAGCACTGAAGGTCAAGGGCAGGACCATTTACTCCCTCTCGAAACACCCTCTTCCGGACTCAGAGACCAAGAAGGCACTCAGGACTGCGAGGATGGTGCCGGTGAAGGCAGAGTGCGGGGAGACAACTCAGCGATACTGGGTCCCTCATATATGGCCAGTTCCCGAGCCAGGGAGCTCAGTACTGAAATTGGGGATGGTGTTCGGTGACGCTTCTGAGGCATCCATGCTCCCAAAGCAAAAGCCGGTTTACTCCTCTTCTTGGGTGGTACCAGGGTGGGAGGCGTTGGCAGGAGGAGGAGGGACCTCGCTGCCTCAAAGACCTCTGGTGTGGCAGCAATCGGCACCAACTCCTGCCGTTTCTGTGGCGACTCCCGCGAGGATGAGTGCAATTGGCGCTGACACTTTGGTACTGATGGCAGCACTGTTCCCTCTAAGCTGTGCGCATGTGGATGCACACACAGGTCATGAAACCCATGCACACAGCAAAATAAAGTGCGCACAAAAAAATTCAATAGTGCTAATATTGGTGCCCACAAAGAAATTTTTTTGCACACTCACAGAAATTTTTTGCACTCACAGCCTATGAATAATTAGAGGGAACATTGGACAGTGGTACCAAGCTGGTCTTTTCGTGCTCCTTTGAGGAGTGGCGCCGGGAGGGCACCAGTGCTGAACTTGCACGCTGTACCAAGGGGTGTCCTGAAGCCTCAGGGGTAGGCTGCCACACTTGCCCAGAGGCCAGCGCACAGCGCCTTTGCTCCCTGTCTTTGATTGTCCTAGGCTTAAAGGATTGACAGAGGGAGCATTCAGTGACTAAATGGGCTTTGCCTAGGCATTGGAGGCACTCCTCATTGTGGTTGTCCCGCGAGAAGGCCTTGCCACAAGGTTTAAACCCTGGCATGGCGGGCGGCGAAGAGGAGCAATGTTGTTGCTCTGAGGCTGGACGCTCAGTAGGAGAAGTGCTCTTCTGTGAAATGATGTCCACAAAAAGGTGTTCCCAATCGAGCTGCAGGTTCATAAAAACAGGGACAGGATGCTTGCGAGATCGCAAGGAGCAGACTGTTCTGAGAACCGTTGGTGAAGGCGGAAAGAATGGAACTGAGGAGGGGCTGGGTGGTGGCCACATTTATAGCCATGGGGTGGCAACCTGCCCCTTCCTGACAGGCTAAGGCAAAAGAGTTTGCCACCAATCATGTGCTGCGGCAGGTAGACACCTATTACTGAATATATCCGAGCAATGCTCAAAGAAGATAACTTCTTCCTCTCTGGTCTAGAAGAAAACCTATTTTTCTTTTTGTCTAGTTACAGACTTTAAAGTTCACTATCAGTAGGTATTCATAGTTTGTCCTATAAAACTAATATGTACATTTCATTATATTAATGACCAGTGTATTATGAATTTTCACTGCATATTTTACATAACATTCTCTATAAATATATGCCATGACTATGTGCTAGGTGCAGTGAGATTTTGGACTTGATAGCAACTGCTGTTACATGACAGTGAACCCTTTTCCAGTGGTCACTGAGGGGTGCCTACCCAGGGTACATCAGGCTAGTGAAGTATTTTTCACAAAGAAAAGTATGCATATTCTCCTTCCCCTCCCTTGTGGTCAGACAGACATGGAATTGATGTTTACATGTTGTGCAGAAGGCATGGAGTTGTAGCTAACCATAATAGTAACCCTAAAGATCAACTAAATGCTGCCTCACAGTCCTACTGCAATGTTCCCACTGCTGCATCTGACGCAGATGGATAAGCAAATTGCTGTAATACAGGGGTGGGCAACAATTTTGATTGGCATGCTGCATGGCCAGCAGTGAGACAGCCACTGTACTGGCCAGGGGGAGGGCGAGGGGGGTGCAAGTGGCACTGCACAGAGCTGGCTCCAGGGAACTGGTGGGAGTGGTGCAGAGCTTCCCTCCCTCCGCCCTAGCTTCAGGGTACACTCTTAGCCACTGCATGGCTCTGCATTTGATTGGGGTTGTGGCATGCTGGTGCAGCAGAATCAGCTGATTCTGAGGCACAGAGCTGGCCCCAGCGCTGACTGGGGAGGCAGGCTGACACAGCACAGAGCTGGTGTGGGGGTGGAGGAGGGGGCAGTGGCAGCTCACAGGCCTGAGCACAGGCGTTCATGAGCCAGATCTGGCCCATGGGCCATAGTTTGCTCTGCACCTGCTGTAGTAGGATTTTTCTCCTCAAATCATGAACAATGAAACAGTTAATTCTAATAACAAAAGGGGAGGGTGAAAAGAAGGAACAAATGAGCACTCAATCAAGATGCTGAGAACAAAATTAATCAGGACACCAAAGGATGTGAAGAGAAGAGAAAAAAATGTTTAATTGCCTATATAACAATTCTAGGAGCCTACATAACAAACAAGAACTGGAATTGCTCATTTGTGAGCATAACTTCGACCTAGTTGATATTACTGAAACCTGGTGGGAAGATTCACATGACTGGAGTGTTAAAATCAATGGTTACAACCTATTTAGGAAGGCTTAAGCAGGCGAAAGGGGAGGGGGAGTGCCATTTTATGTCAAAAATGGCATTACCTGTTTCTGAGTCACTGACAACTCCGAAATAAATGATCTTGAATTCTTATGGATCAATGTCCTAACAAATAAAGCACATGGTGGAGATCAGATGGCTGCTACAGATCACCCTAGGGAACAGGATGGACAGCTTCTTAAGCACCTATATATATTTATAGGGGAAAAGCTGCATTCTTATGGAGGACTTCAATCTAAATGACATATACCGAAAGTCTCATATTACCAGCCTTCATAATTTCTAAATATTATAAATGACAATTTCCTAACTAAAAAAAGTGTTGCATACAACATGTGAGAATTCTATATTGAACTGCATCTTGACAGATGAGGAGGAATTGATCAAACTACTAAGAAATAGTGGTATCCTAGGTACAAGTGATCATGACTTCATCACATTTGTGAATGAAAACAGAATAAAGTCCAAATTATTAAAAAAAAGACACGTTGGTGCTTTAAAACCTGAAAACAACTACAAACCAAATCTGGGGGGAGGAGGGGGGAATTTAATCTAAAAATTATGAATGATAATTGGGAATTGTTCAAGAACATTTTACCAGATGCTTAAAAATCCTCAATCCCACAGTTGAGAATGAAAGCTACGCTATCTGTTCAGTCGTGTCTGACTCTCGGTCACTCTATAGATCAATGCTCTCCATGCCGTCCTATCTCGTACAACTTCCTTTAATTCCGCCATAGTCATTCCAGTATCATTTTTAATGGTGTCAAGCCAGCGAGTCTTTGGGCGGCCCTTCCTTCTTTCTCCGCTGACCATTCCTAGCATAACTGACTTTTCGAATGAGTTAGCTCGCATAACATGACCAAAGTATGACAGTCTTTGTTTGGTGATCTTGGCTTCCAGCGATATTTCTGGTTTAACTCGGTCTAAAACTTCCTTGTTGGTAATTCTTGCTGTCCATAGAATGCGTAACAAACGTCTCCAACACCACAGTTCAAAAACATCCATCTTTCTCCTATGTGCCTTCTTCAAAGTCCAGGTTTCACAGCCATACATAGCTATTGGAAATATGATCGCATTAACTAATCTACATTTGATTGGTAGATTAATATCTTTGCTCTTCCAGATGCTGCTCATACTAGTCATTGCAGTTCTTCCAAGCGCTATATGCCTTCTGATCTCAGGACTGCAGTCACTGTGTTGATCGATTTTAGAGCCAAGGAAGTTAAAATCCTTTACTACTTCGATTTCTTCATTGTTAATCTTTACTCTAACTTGCACGTTCTCTACAGTCATCATTATCTTTGTTTTCTTAATATGAAGGCGCAATCCGAATTCTTCACTTGAATGAAAGCACAAATCTTTAAAAAAAATCTGCTTTTGAAATGAAATTAGGAATATAATATATAAGGTGAGAAAGGGGATATTGATATTTATGAATATAAATCATGAGCTCGGAATCATTGAAAATGTAGTAAGGGAAACAGAATGACAGAAGAAGTCATCTATGGGCAGCAGAGTTAAGGACAATGAGAAGGAGCAGTAGCTAAGACTGTTAGGAACAAGGGCAATCCCAATGTAAGGGAACTGATAGCCCCTGACTGAAACTGAATGGGCCTTTTGTTTGGCCACCGCAACCTGGAAGCAGGACTCTGAAACAGAGAGACCCAGGGCCAGTGGGAGAAGCCAGTGTCCCAGGATGGCCTGATTGACTGGCTGGACGGGACAATGAGAGAGCCAGGAGAGTGCTCCCCCACCACTGAGCTGAAACTGCAGGCTGGACATGCCTGGGCAAGCCAGAGTGCATGTGGGGCCACGCTAAGGAGGAAGGACTAAGCAGCCAGGAGCTGAGAGCCAGAGAACCCAGGAAAGGGGGCCAGGCTGGGCTGATTTATGCAGAGCAGACCCACAGCAGCTGGACCAGCAGAAAGCCAAGTGAAGCTGAGTGGAGCAGAGCTGGAGCCAGAGCCAGAGCCAGAGCTGTCTGAAGCCAGGTGCAGGAGGCCAGAGAAGGAGCCCAAGGTTCTGAGCTCATCTGTGCAAACCCGTGGCAGGAGAACCAGAGGAGCCCGAGGAGCACTTCAAAAAGTCACATGGAACCAGAGCAGTGGCTGGGAGCCACAGCTGCAGTCATGTGGAGCTGGGTGTGGAGAGCAACTGGGGGACAGTGAAGGGGGGCTAATGCTGGGAAGAAGGGCCCTGCCCCTGGAGCTTGGGGATGTGTGGCCAGAGCTGGAGCCTGCATCTGGCCCCCTGTATCATCCAGTCACAGCCAGGCCTGGGCAGAAGGCTTGCAATGTGGAGAACAGACTGTGAGACTGTTCCTCAGACCCCAGAGACTCTGTGTGTAGTGCCCCCACACCAGGGGGTGACTCTAGGGGTTTACTTTTCACCTTTTCCACTTTTTCTCTATTTACTTATTGGGTTATTTTTTATTTCTGTGTGCTTAAATAAATTGTATTACTTTGAACTGTACATACTGACTCGTAGGCCAGAAGAGTGGTCAGTGCAGTCAGCATCCCAGAGTGGGGACACCCTACCCCCTGCCCTGAATGACTACAACAAGATTGGGAGTCAAGTCCCAAGGAACTCTGGGGCCAGTCTTGTTGGGGTTACAGGGACCCCACCATGCAGGAGAGTGGGAGGGGAGCCTTTGAGATTAGGCAGGTCCTTGGGTAAAGGAAGTGGGAGCAAGGACTCAGAACTTGTTGCTACCCATCTTCACCCGGGTAGTGCATAAACCAGAAAAGTTCCCCACAACAGCAGGTACATCCCCCTGCTTACACTAACAATAATAATGATCCATTACTCAATGGAAATGATGGAATTTTCAATAATAAAGCAGAAAAAACAGAAATGTTCAATAAATATGTCTGGTTTGTATTTGGGAAAAAGCCAGATCATGTTGTCATGTTATATGATGATAAGGGAACACTTCCCATTTCAACAGTAACTCAGGAGGATATTAAGTAACATCTATTAAAGTTGGATTTAAAAAAATATATGGGTCAGATAATTGCACCCAAGAGTTTCAAAAAACCCAGGGGTAAGGAGCTCTCTCATCATTAATGTTGCTTTACAACAATTCTTGGTTCTAGAAAACACTGGTTCCAGAAAACTGGAAGAAAGTTAATGTAGTGCCAATATTTAATATGATGAAATGGGAAGATTTGAATTATAGGCCTGCCAGCCTGGCATCAATCCAAGGCAAAGTAAAAGAAAGGCCAAGTGTGGGAATGGAAGGGAAGTATGGGAACTGATTAATAAAAAAAAATTGGGAGGGTAATGTAATTAATGCCAATCAACATAGGTGTACACAAAATAGATTATTATTTAGTTATTTCTGTTGTTGTATCACCTAGGAGCCCTAGGTATGGATGAGAACTCCAATTTGCTAGGCGCTGTACAAATACTGAACAAAAAAGATAGTCTATGTCTAAAAAACATATAGTCAAATTCCAAAAGAAGAGACAACAAATGGATACAGGTGAATGAGAAAAAGAAAGCAATAAAACAATGTTGGACACCATAGAATCATAGAATCATAGGGTTGGAAGGGACCCCTCGAGGTCATCTAGTCCAACCCCCTGCCAAAAAAAGCAGGACCACTCCCATTAGATCATCCCAGTCAGGGTTTTGTCCAGCTGGGCCTTGAACACCTCCAGAGATGGAGATTCCACCACCTCCCTAGGCAGCTCATTCCAATGCTTCACCACTCGCCTAGTAAGGAAGTTTCTCCTAATATCCAGCCTGGACCGCCCCAGCTGTAACTTGAAACCATTGCTTCTCGTTCTGCCCTCTGTTACTACCGAGAACAGTCGAGCTCCCTCCTCCTTGGAGCAACCCTTCAAGTAGCTGAAGGTTGCTATCAAATCCCCCCTCAGTCTTCTCTTCTGCAGGCTAAATAAGCCTAGTTCCTTCAGTCTTTCTTCATAGGGCTTGTGCTCCAGCCCTTTGATCATTTTTGTTGCCCTCCTCTGGACTCTCTCTAATTTGTCCATGTCCTTTTTGTAGTGGGGAGCCCAAAACTGGACACAGTATTCCAGATGTGGCCTCACTAGTGCAGAATAGAGGGGAATGATCACATCCCTCGGTCTGCTGGCAACACTTCTTCTGATGCAGCCCAGTACGCCATTGGCCTTTCTGGCAGCAAGCGCAGACTGCTGGCTCATATCCAGCTTCCCATCCACCATGACTCCCAGGTCCTTTTCTTCAGTGCTGCTATTTAGCTGATCACTCCCCAGCCTGTAGCAGTACATGGGGTTTTTTCGTCCCAAGTGCAGGATTTTACACTTGTCCTTGTTGAACCTCATGAGATTCCTCTTAGCCCACTGCTCCAATTTGTCTAGGTCTCCCTGAATCCTGACCCTGCCCTCCAGGGTGTCTACCGTTCCCCCCAGTTTGGTATCATTCGCAAACTTACTAAGTGTGCAATCTATCCCATCATCCAGATCATTAATGAAAACATTGAACAGAACTGGCCCCAGGACCGACCCCTGGGGCACGCCACTCGTTACTGGTTGCCAACTTGACATGGAGCCATTGATTCCTACACGCTGAAACCGTTGATCTAGCCAGTTTTCTATCCACCTTACAGTCCACGCATCTAACCCATACTTCCTTAATTTGCCAATGAGAATGCTGTGGGAAACTGTATCAAAAGCCTTGCTAAAGTCAAGGTATATCACATTAACGGCTCTTCCCGCATCCACAAATCCAGTCATCTCATCATAGAAGGCGATGAGGTTGGTCAGGCATGATTTACCCTTGGTGAATCCATGCTGACTGTTCCTGATTACTCTATTTTCCTCCAAGTGTTTCAGGATGGATTCTTTGAGAAGCTGCTCCATGATTTTTCCAGGGATTGAGGTGAGGCTGACAGGTCTGTAATTCCCTGGATCCTCCTTTTTGCCTTTCTTGAAGATAGGTACTATATTTGCTTTTTTCCAGTACTCTGGCACCTCCCCTGTTCGCCATGAGTTTTCAAAGATAATAGCCAACGGTACTGCTATCTCATCAGCCAGCTCCCTCAGCACCCTCGGATGCAGTTCATCCGGCCCCATGGACTTGTACACATCTAGTTTCTTTAAGTAGTCCCTAACCTGACCTTCTGTCACCAAGAGCCTCTCTTCTTCTCCCCAGTCTACCGTACCTAGTGTAGTGGGCTGGGAGCTGACCCTGCTTGTGAAAACTGAAGTAAAAAAAGCATTGAGCACTTCAGCTTTTTCCTCATCCTCTGTCACGAGGATGCCTGCCCCATTCAGTAAGGGACCTACACCATCCCTGATCCTCTTCTTGTTATTGATATACTTGTAGAACCCCTTCCTGTTATCCTTCACATCCTTTGCTAGTCGCAACTCCATTTGTTCTTTGGCCTTTCTGATTTTATCCCTGCAGTCCCGAGCAATGTCTTTATATGCCTCCTTAGTCATCTGTCCTAGCTTCCACTTCCTGTAAGCGTCCTTTTTATGCTTCAGCTCAGTGCAGAGCTCTCTGTTAAGCCACAGTGGGCGCCTTCCACATTTGCTGTGCTTTCTCCTTATCGGAATTTGTATCTTCCTGTGCCCTTAGCAGGGTTTCTTTAAAATGCAACCCACTCTCTTGGACACCTTTCCCCTTCAGATCAGCCTCCCAAGGGATCCTGCCCATCAGTTCCCTGAGGGAGACAAAATCTGCTTTTCTGAAGTCCAGGGTCTGCGTTTTGCTTCTTTCCTTCTTTCCTTTAATCATCAACTTGAACTCAATCATTTCATTGTCACTGCTACCCAGGCTGCCATTCACCTCTACTTCCCTGATAAATTCTTCTCTACTTGTGAGCAGCAGATCGAGAGGTGCAAGGCCCCTAGTTGGTTGCTCCAGCATTTGTATCAGGAAGTTGTCCTCAACACTCTCCAGAAACTTCCTGGATTGCCTGTGCACTGCTGTATTGGCCTTCCAGCAGATGTCAGGGTAATTGAAGTCCCCCATGAGAACCAGGGCCTGTTCTCTAGAAACTTCTGTCAGTTGTCCATAGAATGCCTCATCCACCTCCTCCTTCTGATCTGGTGGTCTATAGCAGACACCCACCACAACATCCCCCTTGTTGCTCTCCCCTCTAAACTTAACCCACAGACTTTCAACTGGCTTGTTTCCACTTTCATAATGAAGCTCTGAGCAGTTATAGAGCTCCTTTACATATAGTGCTACTCCTCCCCCTCTCCTTCCCTGCCTGTCCTTCCTGAACAGTTTATACCCATCTATTGCAGAGCTCCAGTCATGCAAACTATCCCACCACGTCTCTGTTATCCCAATCATGTCATAGTTCTTTGTCTGCGCCAGTACTACCAATTCCTCCTGGTTGTTTCCCAGGCTCCTTGCATTTGTGTATAGGCACCTAAGATACCCGGCTGTTTGCCCTACTTTCCCATTTTGATTTTCAATTCTATTGTATCTACCTCCCTGCAGTTTCTTTTGGTGTTGACCTCCCCCACCTGCCTCAGGCATTAGGGCTTCATTAGAGCATCTAAGAAAGTTATTTGATTCCCCCCGCATGTTCCAATTATCCTCTCTTCTATCCCTGGAGTTACAGTCCCGGCACCCCCCAAGTTCCATCCCATCCCCCTGGTCTCCCACATTGTCACTTACCTGTGGGCTTTGGTCCCCTTCCCCCGTCAGACCTAGTTTAAAGCCCTCCTCACTAGGTCAGCCAGTCTACATCCAAATACGCTCTTCCCCTTCCTCGAAAGATGGAGTCCATCTCTGCCTAGCAGTCCTTCCTCCTGAAACAGCAACCCATGGTCAAGGAAGCCAAAGCCCTCCTGACGACACCATCTTCGCAGCCAAGCGTTCATCTCCAGGATGCATCTGTCTCTGCTCAGGCCTCTACCCTTGACCAGAAGAATCGAGGAGAACACCACCTGTGCTCCAAACTCCTTCACCCACGCTCCCAGAGCCCTGAAGCCACCTTTGATCTGCTGAGGATCACCTCTCGCAGTATCATTGGTTCCCACATGGATGAGAAGCATGGGGTAGTAGTCAGAGGGGCGGATGATTCTCAACAATCCCTCCGTAATGTCTCGGATGCGGGCACCTGGCAGGCAGCATACCTCTCGAGAGACCTTGTCAGGGCGACAGATGGGTGCCTCCGTCCCCCTCAGAAGTGAGTCCCCAACCACCACAACTCTATGTTTCCTCCTAGCTGTGGTGGCTGTGATCCTCCCAGCCTCGGGGGTGCATGGCCTCTCCTCTTCCATCTCCTTCACCGTCTCTAGCACCGCATAACGATTCTTCACCACAACAGAGGGTGGGTTGTGGGCAGGGGTGGAGCACTGTCTACCGCCAGAGGTAACCAGCTGCCAGTGTCCTCCCCCTGACACAGGCTCCCCATCCAGCTCCAGTGTTGTGGCAGTAGTCCCTGGCACCTGGATAGTGCCCTCCTTCTTGCACTTCTCCTCGTGGATGCTGTCGAGGAACTTCTCCGGGGTGTGGATACTCCTGAGCCGAGACACCTCCTCCTGTAACTCTCCCACCTGCCTCCTGAGAGATTCCACCAGCAGGCACCTGTCACATCGATTCATCTCCCCAGCCAGATCGTTGGAGACAGGGAACTGCAGGCTGCAGTCCCTGCAAGTCCACACCAGGGTCTGGGTAGAGATATCTATGGTCAGGATGTCTGTCTGGCTACAGGCACAGGTAGAAGAGACAGAAGGGGCGCTGGCAGCAGTGCGGCTCCTCTTCACCATCGTGGCCTCACCAAACTCCCTCTCAAACTCCCTCTTAAACTCCCCTGTTTGCTGTCCCCTGTTCGCAAGCTCCCTCTGGTCGCTCAGCCACTGGCTTTTAGAGCCTTCTCTGCCTAGGTCAGCCCTTGCCCCTCATTAAACACACAGGGGAAGGGTGATCACAAGGCTGATTGAGGCTGGCGCTCAAAGGTGATCAGGGAACAATGGTGCAAACAGCCCCCACCCACAATAAGAAACAACTAACAGAAGTCAGCTGTAAGGGAAAAGTCAAACAAACAAATACACAGTTAGCAAACCCTCACCCAAGCTACTCTCTGTCCCTTGCTGCTTTCAGCTAGGGGATCACCTTCACCTCCTTCTCGGGGCTTCAAAAACTCCTTCCCTCTCAAACTCCCCTGTTTGCTGTCCCCTGTTTGCAACCATGATAGATAATGGTATCAGCCGGGGTGTTGCTGGCACGTGGCACATGGGGCCCGTGCCCCGAATCCCGGCGCCAGTGCCCGAGGTCCTGGGGGGGCCCTGCCTTTGCCAGTTTCCAGCCAGAGATTTGGGGCCCGACCTCCTGCGGCAGTGGCAGCTGCTTCTGGCCCCTTCCTAGGCTGGGCAACCCCATGGCCATGGCTGCCACTCCCTGCCCTGTCCCTGGCCAGGGGTGTGGCCTGCGGTCAGGGGGTGTGGCTTGGGCTGGTGCCCCAGGTCCTTCCCTGGGGCAGTGATGCTCCTGGTATCAGCACACCAGCAGCCTAAGTGATGTCATTCTATTGTAGCCATCACACCAAAGGGGAGTTTTAAGGAGGTACTTCAAGGAAAATAAGGAATGTTATTTATGGAGAATACCTCCCAAGAGTGAGGGACAGCATGGGAGAAAATATGAATATGCTTGTTTGAAAATTTAACACATGGACAATGAAGGTTGCATCATGGGCTAATCAGAAGCTTTTTGACCTTTTGATACTCAATGAGATGTGATCAGTAGGATTGGAATATGCTATGAAAAGCCTTGAAACTGAAGACAAGTTTCTTATGTTTCATGTGATAGACAAAAGAAGCCAGTAGAGGGATGATAAGAGAAAGGTGACATTGTCAAAGCAAAGGGCTAGGAAACTGATCTTAGCAGTAGCATTCTGAATGGCTATAAGCGGGTTAAGATTGCATTTATCAAGGCCAGGCAGAAGTGTGTTCCTGGAATTGAGAGGAGATCTGATGAGAGCTGGGGCAAGACGTTTAGCTGCGCAGATAGAAAGCAAAGTCTGTATCTTAAAGATGTTATGCAGAAAGGATCTGCAAGGCATAGACTGGATGTGAGGTCCTAGAGAGAAGCCAAAGCTGAAGATGATGCCTTGAGTATAGACCTGAGTATCAGGCTAAATGGTGGTATTGTCCACGGTGAGCAAGGAAAGAGGTAGCAGGGAGGTTCTGGGGCATGGTTGATGAAAAGTTCAATTTTAGTCATGTTGTGCATGAGCTGCTGACTACACATCTCCAGGGAGATGTTGGAAAGACAGGTCAAGATCTTGTCTGAACAGAAGGAGATAGGTCTGAAATAAATTTAGATCTGAGAGTCATCTGCATAGAGGTGATAGATGAATTTGTATTTATGTAAGAGATTTCCTAGATATAGGGGTTGGAGGGAAAAGAGAACGGGACCAAGGACAGAGCCTTGTCAGCTGGAAATGGGATAAGGAGAATGCTTTAAGACATAGTGAGGGAGCAATTAGAAAGGTAGGAGGAGAACCAGGAGAGAGCAGAGTCACAGATGCCAAAGGGGAACATGATTTCAGGAAGAAGAGCATGGGTGACTGTGTCAAAGGCAGCTGACAGATCAAAGAGGATGAGGCTGGAGGATGAGAATGGTTCTGAGATTTGGCTAAAAAAAATGTCATTAGTGACTTTGATGACTGCATCTGCATTCTAATTCAAGGAGTGGAAGCCAGATTGGAGAGAGTGTAAAATAGAATTGGAGGAGAAATTCCAGACAGTGCCTGTAAGCAGTGTGTTCAATAGCTTAGAAAGGAAAGGGAAATGAGACAGTAGTTAGCGACAGTTGTGGGTGTGGGCAAAAGGGAGCAAGAAGATCACTCTATATTTTGTCAACTTTCTTGTGGAAGAAATCAACAAGATCCTGTGCAGGGAAAGAAGTGGAGACACAAGGAAGGGAGGATTCCAGGAGTGTTGTAAAGGCAGCTGAGATTGCAGACCTTGAGTGAAATTAAGTTGGAGAAGCAGGTTTGTTTATATAGGAAGATGACATAACTAAATAGGGTAGAAAACAGATTTGTGTTGAGAAATTCAGCTTGGTCACATGATTTCTGCTTGAAGCCCTCTACATTGTGAGAGTAGGACTGCAGGAAGTGGATATTGGGATGTCGCAGGACTGGGCACTGGGAGGGGAGACCTTGAGAGAGGGGCAAGACAGTTATTGGTGGAGGAAAGTGAGGAATGGAGAACATCAACACCTATATACATTTTGTCAAATTGCTATCGTTTTTCTCAAGAGACGTCAAGTTGGTTGATAAAGTCACTAGTGTTGATGTAACATCCCTGGACTTCCGTAAGGTGTTTAACTTGTTACCAGACAGCCAGTTAATTAAGAAACCAGAATGATAAAAATTAATATGGCATATAGTCAATGGATTAAAACTTGAGAGGCCCTTCCCTTGCTGTTGTGAAGCAGGAGTTTGAACATAAGTAGGAGACCTATCTGACCATCAGACTATGGAGCAGGTATAGCCAAATTTACTAACTTACATCTGAGATCTGCCTCCCAGCTGGGCAGAATCCTTTAGCCCCGCCACCCTGCCACAGGGCAGAAGCTCCAAGCCCTCATCCCAGTATGGTAGAAGGAGAAGGAGGAGCATAAGGATCTCTGTGAGCTGCATTTTAACTATAAAAGAGTCTCATAAGACTTATGAGCCACAGTTCAGCAATCCCTGCTATAGAGTCCCACTCATAAACTCTAGGGCTCAAGGCATATTCAATTAAGAATTTCATATGTAGGGGAACAGCTTTCACAAAAGAGACTGAGAGAGACTGTCACCAGATTATGTGGCAAATTTTATGGACTAGATGTAGGTCCACTTTTAGAAAGTCCTCATCATATTCTTGATAACGCTTACCCTTTTTGACTCAAGCAGCTGGTTAATTTTGGGGCCCTGAGGTTATTCTACTTGGGAGTAGGAATTAGTGAGTTAAGGAATGTCTTTGATGCAATTTTGTTTGTTTACAAAGAATGTACAAAGTCCTGTTTCTCTGAATGCACCAGAAACAGTTTCTAGCTTACAGCCTCCAACCTTCTTTAGCCAACACCATATTGAAAAACTCTCTCTGGCTTTTTTCAGGGTCACATTGGTTAGAAGCTATATTGCTAGACTTTCTTGATTTTGGTTTCTGCTTCTTTCTGTTTTCTTGCCTGTCTGTCCTGAGTTCCCATATACTCTCTTTCTCTCTCTCTCTCTCTCTGCCTCTCCCTCTCCCCACCCCACCACATTCAGTCATAATATCCAGCAGAAATTCCTTATCCACCCACATAGTGCTGCTGGCCGGCCTCTATGGCTTTGTCTACATGTAAAAGCTTAGTTCAGACTTGCTTAGTCTGAACTAAGTAGTTTGAAGTTAGTTCAAACTAACTGCATTTTTTCGCTCAAACTAACTTTTAGTTCAAACTAGTTGTGCTTTTTTTAGTACAAACTAACTTTTTAAAGTTAAGTTTTTAAAGTTAGTTTACACTATAATAAAAGTGGTTTATTTGAACTAACCACTAGTTCAAACTTATTTAGTTTGAACTAGCATGACTACATCATGCTAGTTTGAATTATAATTCAAAATAAGTTCAAACTAAGCAGTTAGTTCAGACTAAGCAAAGCTTAGTTCGAACTAAAAATATTTTTAGTTTGAGCTGGGCAAAGCCTAGTGTAGACAGAGCTCAAATTAGTTTGAAATAAGGATCCTTAATTTGAACTAATTTGCTAGTGTAAACATAGCTTATTAGGCTTTGTTTTAGGTATGGCCCCTTTACTATCTCCTATGACTGTTAACTTGGGGGCTTTTTCACACATCAGTATGAATCAGACTTTAACTCAACCTTTAGCAAGATTTCATCCAGTCATAACACTCTCCCCTCCACCAGCTTTGCCCATCATCCTGATGAGGTCAGAAAAGGTGACATACAATAAACCTTCCCAAACAGAAAGAAAAGAAATAATTTGATGAATTACAAAAGGATTCAATCCTAACTATTTAAAGCTGTACAGTGTCTTTGTCAGTATAGTGTCATATCACCAACATAAAGAATTTTATTCTCACTTAGATTGCTTTTGGGGCTTTTCTCTCCATGGATTTGCTCCCATCTATGAGGAATGGAGTCCACTCACTCAGCTGTTGAGGAACACCTGCTGTTTCTATGGGATTTACTGTCATATTACCATTATTGTTGCCCAAAACAGACCTGAACCAAGGTTGTGGGCTGATCCTTGTACCTCCACCAACTTGTGCTCCTTCAGTTTGGTCTTTCCCCTATTTCCCAAACTGGGAGAGAAATGTACAGTCCATGACTTGGCTTTCTTAATTTTTGCCTATGCCATTCTCTCTCTCTCTGTTCTCATCTATCCTCAGTTTCCATGTGTTCTATCTCTCATACATGGACACTGACCTTCAGTTGCAGTTCTACTAACAGTTAGGCAAAGCCTAGTATAAAGAGGGAGCAAATGAGTCCAGATTAAGCCTCCTTAATCCGGACTAATTTGCTAGTGTAGACATAGCCATTATGTTTTCCAGTGGTGAAACAACAAGGAGATACATAAGAAAATCAATGGCATGATCATTTAAAAAACAGAAAAGATAACTAATCTTTATACTGGCAAGTAGCTAATCTATGGAACTCACTACTAGAAGAGATTGTTGAATTAAATAGCTTGAATTCAAAACAACTGAATAATTTTATGATAATAATAACATTTAGAATTTTGTTTCATAAGTTAAGAGCAATCAAATAGTTTGATCTATGATTTATGCTGATCTCTGCATGGGTCAGGAATGATATTTCCCTTCATATGGAGAATTACATGATTTGCTTTGTGAATTATGCTTTTCCCCCTTATTCTTATGAATCTTTAGTACAGGCCACTGCCAGGGGGAGGATATTGGACTTGATGAATGAAAGGTCTCGTGTGGATCACAAATCTTATGTTTCTTGAGTCTTTCCAGCACTTAAAGCACTACAGTGACACAACTGAACTGCTGTAGTACTTCAGTGTGCACATTATGGCTATGTCTACACTAGCAAATTAGTCCAGTTTAAGGAGGCTTTATCTGGACTAATTTGCTCCCTATCTACACTAGGCTTTGCCTAGCTCAAACTAAAAATTTTTTAGTTCAAACTAAGCAAAGCTTACTTTGAACTACTTAGTTTGAATGGTAAGTTTGAACTAACTGCTTAGTTCACGCTTATTTTGAACTTTAGTTTGAACTAGTGTAACCTGCTAGGGTGGGCTCAAATTCATTCAATTGCCCCTCTCCAGTGCCTCACAGAGAAAACCCCTGACGAAAGCAACTGGAGAGCCAGGATCCAGTTGTTAAAAGGACTCACGGCGAAGACTGCTCAGAGTTTCCATCCACATTAAACTATTACTCAACAGAAACGTAACAATGAACTTTATTAACTAACTAAACACACCTTATCCTAAAGAACCATGATACATTTAAACAAAACAGTAAGAAACCCAAGAGTCCCAAAGTTCAGGTGGAGTCACCCTTATCTCAATTGCAGTCTTTTAAGTCCTTGGGGCTTGAATGCAGAACGAAAGCAATCCTCATCCTCTCTAGCTGCAGGAATCTTCAGGCAGATGCCATGCAGTCCTTTCTTCCTCCTGTGCAGCCAGCACCATGCAATCAAGTCACTGGCCATCCAACTCCCAGTTCCACTGCAGACAATTCCCCTGCATAGCAGTCGAAAGCTGGGAGAAAACATCCTGCAGGCCACTCCTGCTCAGCTCCTTTTACTGAGTCCCTTAGCCGATGTCCTCTGCAGCTCTCTGTTTGCTCCTCTCCAGGCTTCTCTTCTCCGGCTTCTCCCTGGGCATGTAACTCCAGCAAAACAATAAAACTTGTGGAGCATGCTCAGTGTGCTCCCTCACCCTCTTACCAGAAGTTTCTGGTTTCTGGGCTGCAAAATCTGCCCAGCAACGTAACCCAGCCATAAGGGTCCCTAAAAGAGATTGCACCTATTTAGGCACATGGGTTACACTAGCATGGTGTAGTCATGCTAGTTTGAACTATATAAGTTTGAACTACCGGTTAGTTCGAACTAGCTGCGCTGTTTTAGTTTGAACTAAAAAGTTAGCTCAAACTCAAAAAAGCATGGCTAGGCTGAACTAAAAAGTTAGTTTGAACTAAAAAAATGCAGTTAGTTCGACCTAACTTCAAACTACTTAGTTTCGACTAAGCAAGACTGAACTAAATTTTAAGTATAGACATAGCCTATATTTCCTAACAGGAATGGTTCTCTTACTGGCATACATATCCACCTTCCTGCAAGGTGGTAGATACATCAACAGAGAATGTTCCAATTAATTTAAGCATCATATGTGGAGACTGAGGTTGGCTTACCTATCCCTCTCAGAGGTGTCAGTTTCTCATCCCCATGACCAACATAGTTAAACCAACCAAATTTCTCAGTTAGACCACCAGCTCTAGGACTGATCAATACAAAGGCCTACAGAACACTATATCATTACAATAAAAAGGCTTGCAATATTGATGAAATCAACGAGACCAAATGGTATATCTATCACCCAACAAGACATTTAGAAGGTTTCTTTTTTAAAAGACAACCTCCAAGAAAATACTAGGTATTCTACAGAAAGAGGTTCTACATTCATAATTAGTAATAGCATTCCATCAAAGGCTATGTTTACACCTAAAAGCTTAGGTCAGACTTACTTAGTTCAAACTAATTAGTTCAAAGCTAGTTCGAACTATCCTCATTTTTTTAGTTCAAACTCACTTTTTAGTTTGAACTAGCTGTGCTTTTTTTAGTTTGAACTAACTTTTTATTTCAAACTATAAAAGCTCAGCTAGTTCAAACTAAAAGTTAGTTCAAACTAAAAACATGCAGTTAGTTCGAACTAAGTGCTAGTTTGAAATTATTTAGTTTGAGCTAGCATGACTACATCATGCTAGGTTGAACTAAAGTTCAAAATAAGTTCAAACTAAGCAGTTAGTTCGGACTAACCAGATGAACTAACTAGTTTGAAATAAGTTTTGCTTAGTTCGAACTAAAAAGTTTTTTAGTTTGAACTAGGCAAAGCATTGTGTAGACAGGACTCAAATTAGTTTGAATTAAGACTCCTTAATTAGAACTAATTTGCTAGTGTAGACATAGCCAAAGAGTCTCAGTGTTACACAAATGTTAATGAGCTGTGTCTCAATGCTCCAGTGAAACAGGTAAACATTATTATTCCCTTTATTGGGGGTGTGTGTGGAATTAAGGGACAGAGAAGTTATCTAAAAACACAGAGGAATTCTGTCGTACAGCTGTGACTAGAACTTAAATCTTCTGACCCTGGTCCTGTTTTTTTAACTACAAACCCATCCTTCCCCATTGATAATTCTGGAAGTCCCACAAATAGACATAATTTTTCCTACGGAGACGGCCTTGACTCAATACAAGATACTGTGTTTCTAATGGTGGTGTCTTTCTAATGAAATGTAAAAACCAAAGTTCTGGCCACTCATCATCTGAAAACGTTTTCACTACCCTTTTTGGAAAACTCGAGCGTTATTAATGTGCTATGTCTAAATTTCAACCTGGGCAATTACTTCCTGACTATGTAAAATCCCTGCGCTTTAAAATTGATAATATTCTTCATGAAAACTGTTGTGCAGGATTGTTATTACAGAATGGCTGTCAGATCACAGTCCTGGTAGCAAATAATTATTAGCAGAATTTAGCATTTGTGCATGTTTGTGTACTGTAACTGACTCATATAGTTGTCTTACATTTTTTCCTATAGAAACTGTTTACTATAATTTTTTGTGAGATAGCATTATCTAGTGGTTAGGGAAAGTCTTAAGACTTTGGTTCTATTCCTGGTATTGTCACAGACAAGCTATGTGAGCTTGAACAAGTCACTTTACCTCTCTGAGTCTTTATTATTTCTCCTCATTCTTTTTGTCTTTCTTACTGATTAGACTGTAATCTTTTGTGGGTAGGAACTGTCTCTTGCTATGTGTTTGTAACATCTCATATCAAAAGATCCCACTTTGAATTTGGGCCTCTGGCCACTATTGTGATCCAAATATACAAATCTTGGTCTGCTCATGAGCTGTTCATTCCATGTATTCTTTATCCAAAATTCAAAATCTGAGCTGTATTGCTTCAGTTTGATTGTGCTATATAACAGGTGGCATGGTTTCTATTCCCTGATTGGCAGAGTTAACTTTTTAAAGGTGGATTACGTCCTTCTTCGAGATGGGCTGCTCACATACATTCAGTTATAGGTGTCTATGTGCCGCAGCGCATGGTAGCTTGGAAAGTCTTCAGGCTTAGCCTATCAGGTCAGGGCACATGGCCAATCAGGGGCGTCGCTGGGGTGGGGAGGGACCCGGGGCATGGGTCCAGCCCCCGCCCCCCCAGAAGGCCACTTCCCCTGGCCTGGGATATGGCCAGGGGGAAGCCGCGCTGCTGCTGGCAGCTATACCGTGGTGTGGCACAGTGTGGCGCAGGCTGGCCTGGCCCAGCCCGAAGTGGCCACTGGAGGCCGGGCACGCAGCTGCAGCCCTGGATCCCTGGCTGGGGACGGGGCCACAGCCACAGCCAGGCCCCGGATCCCCAGCAGGGGACGGGACCACCATGGGTAGCCAGCCGGGCCCCGGATCCCTGGCTGGGAACAGGGCTGCTGTGGCTGCAGGCGGCCAGCTGGGCCCTGGATTCCCAGCCTGGCCGCCGGTGGCTGCGGTGACCCCGTCCCCAGCTGGGGATCCGGGACCTGGCTGCTGGCAGCCGCCGCCGCCGCGGCCCCATCTCCGGCCTGGGATCCAAGGCTGTGGCTGCGGGCCCAGCCTCCAACGGCCGCTTCTGGCCAGGCCAGGCCGTGCCGCGCCACAGCCTAGCTGCTGGCAGTGGCGCAGCCACCCCCTGGCCCTATCCATGGCCAGGGGGCGGGGCCTGCCAGGTGGCAAACTGGGCCCCGGATCCCTGGCCAGAGACGCAGCCACCGTGGCCGTGGACCACCAGGGATCGGGGCCCAGATCCCCGGCCCGATTGGGCCGGAGATCCAGGGCACCAGCGTTGGGACCCGGGGCACATGCCCTGGGGTGCCCAACACTAGCGACACCACTGCGGCCAATGTCCCCTCTCTGCCACGAGTGCAGCTGCATAGGTGACGGTGACAGTGACCCTGACCCTCCCAGTCTCATATACCTTCACCAACTCCATTAGCGGGGATGGTATGTGAGTAGCCCATCTCGAAGAAGGATGGTTACTGGTAAGTAACCCACCGTTCTCCTCCAAGTGTTGCTCACATCATTCCATTATAGGTGACTGCTAGCTGTACCCGTGGATGGTGGGAGGAGTTACAATCTACCCACAGTGAGTACAGCTCTGCCCAGAGTGGCATCATCTCTAGCCTGCTGGGTGATAGAGTAGTGCATCGTGAAGGTGTGAACCGACGACCACGTAGCAGCCCTGCAGATCTCTTGGATCGGGACCTTAGCAAGGAAGGCCGTTGAGGATGCTTGGGCCCTGGTAGAGTGGGCTCTAACAATCCCAAGAAGGGGCGTGTTCGATCTTCCATAGCAGTCTTTAATGCAGTTCATAATCCAATTTGACGTACACTGTGAGGATACTGGTGGGCCTCTCTTGCGTTCGGCAACTACCACAAACAGTTGGGGGTCTTGCAGAATGGTCGGGTGCATTCGATGTAAGTTAGGAACATTCTCCTCACGTCCACTGTATGCCACTTCCTCTGGTTCTGTGTAAGCTAAGGATCTGGGTAAAAAACTGTCAAGCAAATTTCCTGGTTAAGGTGGAAGAGGGTGGCCACTTTAGGGAGGAAGGATGGGTGGTGATGCAAAACCACTTTATACAGGTAGAACCTTCTACATTGGGGTTCTGAGGAGAGGGCTTTCAACTCCAAAACCCATCTAGCAGAAGTGATTGTCCTTCTAGGACAGAACCAGCATGGTGGCTGAGTCCAGAGGTGCATAGGGGGGCTCCGTCATTGCCCAGAGGATGACGTTCAGGTCCCATGGAGGGGTGAGCTTATGGCGTTGGGGAAAAAGTCTTTCTACCCCTTTTAGAAATCTCATGGAAGTGGAATGGGAGAAGACTGATTGCCCATCCACTGTCTTGTGGAGGGCTAAGTGGACTCTCAGTGAGGAAGAAGAAAGGCCTTTTTCTCTGAGGTCTAACAGGTACTCAAGGATCAGGAAAAGTCAGCATGGATTTACCAAGGGTAAATCATGTCTGACCAGTCTCATCTCCTTGTATGATCAGATGACTGGTTTTCTGGATGCAGGAAGAACCGTTGATGTGATATACCTTGATTTTAGCAGAGCTTTTGATACAGTTTCCCACAGCATTCTCATTGGCAAATTAAGGAAGTATGGGTTGGATAGGTGGACTATAAGGTGGATAGAGAACTGGCTAGATCAACGGTTTCAGCGTGTAGGAATCAATGGTTCCATGTCTAGCTGGCAACCAGTAACGAGTGGTGTGCCCCACGGGTTGGTCCTGGGGCCAGTTCTGTTCAACATTTTCATCAATGATCTGGATGATGGAATAGACTGCATTCTCAGTAAGTTTGCGGATGACACCAAGCTGGGGGGACCAGTAGACACATTGGAGGGCAAGGACAGGATTCAGGGAGACCTAGATAAATTAGAACAGTGGGCCAATAGAAATCTTATGAGGTTCAATAACGACAAGTGTAAAATCCTGCACGTGGGATGAAAAAACCCCATGCACTGCTACAGGCTGGGAAACATTCAGCTAAGTAGTAGCAGTGTAGAAAAGGACCTGGGGGTCATGGTGGATGGGAAGCTAGATATGAGTCAGCAGTGCGCTCTTGCTGCCAAAAAGGCCAATGGCATAGTGGGCTGCATCAAAAGAAGTATTACCAGCAGATCAAGGGATGTGATCATTCCCCTCTATTCTGCACTGGTGAGGCCACATCTAGAATACTGTGTTCGGTTTTGGGCTCCCCACTACAAAAAGGACAGGGACATGCTAGAGAGAGTTCAGAGGAGGGCAACCAAAATGATTAAAGGGCTGGAGCACAAGCCCTGTGAGGAAAGACTGAAAGCATTAGGCTTATTTAGTCTGCAGAAGAGAAGATTGAGGGGGGATTTGATAGCAACCTTCAACTACTTGAAGGGATACTCTAAGGAAGATGGAGGTTGACTGTTCTCAGTAATAACAGAGGACAGAATGAGGAGCAATGGTCTCAAGTTGCGGTTACGGAGGTCGAGGCTGGATATTAGAAAAAAACTTTTTTACTAGGCGAGTGGTGAAGCCTTGGAATGAGCTGCCGAGGGAGGTGGTGAAATCTGCATCTTTGGAGGTGTTTAAGGCCCGGCTGGACAAAACCATGACTGGGATGATTTAGTGGGAGTGGTCCTGCCTCTGGCAGGGAGTTGGACTAGATGACCTATGAGGTCCCTTCCAACCCTATGATTCTATGATTCTAAGTTTCCTTGGCTCCTTGTTTTTGGGCATAGAACCTGGCTGTCCTTGTCTTTCCTTCTGGTTCACAGCATTGATGACCAGCGAACCCAGAGTGGGGTGCTGGAACAGAAAGAACTTGTCCTGGGGAACATGGTTCTTCCAGTTCGCGACCCTTGATACCAGCGGGATCAAGGATGGGGTTTGCCAGCATGCCTTGACGATACTGTATACCCCTTCATGGAGAGGGACCGACACCTTGGCGGGTGGGGCCCTACGGCCAACGTCGAAGGGGGGATTAGTTTCCTCCTGGTCGACCCTGAGCTCCAGGTTTAAGTTTGCTGCCATATGGCTCAGCAACGTCTGGTGGGCACGAGAGTCTTCATTGTGGTCAATTGGTCTCTCAAAGGTATACTCATCGGGTGATGAAGAGGAGCGGGCTTGGAAACCGCTACAGCGTGTGGAGTCTGGATTGGGCTCATCGTCCAAGAAGTCTGAGTCCATAGAGTGCACAGGAGACTGGTTGTGGTGATGCTGTGGGGTCAGGGTATCCTTGGCCACCATGTCCAGCCAGTCGTGTGACCAGCCATTAAAAGAGGCCATGGCATCCCGAAGACATGTAGGTGAACATCCTCGAGTAGGTTGCGTGAGGGGGAGGGTCCCACTGATGCCGACTGTGCCGGGGGTCTCTTCCTTCGCTGAAGCATAGGCGAGGGAGAGTGGTTGCGGTATTGTTTCCCCAAATGGTCTACAATCTTTATCATCATCTTGAGCGGAGAGGATTGGCCCGAGGCTGGGGGCAAAGTACAGACATGTCCCGAAAGGAGCGCAGAGAAGAGGCCAGGGAGCAGTCCTCACCGGGTTGCGGTACCGGTGCTGGGCTCAGCAGTACCAGATCTTTCGACAGGCAGTCTCCAGTGCTGGATTGCAGTGCCAGGGGCAGGTTGCTGGTCGGAACCAGGTTAGCGGACAGTACCGTCACTTGTGCCGACCTGGCTTCTGGTGCCATGGTCGGCATTGACTTGGGTTTCTTCCATGGTACCGTTAACGGTGCCACCTTTGGTCTGGCATCAGGATGGTTCAGTGACCGATGAGTATGGGGCCCCGACGGTACCAATGGGGGCGTTAACCGAGTCTTCAGACTCTGCACCGATGAACGGTCCCAGGGTTGCGGTGCCCAGGCCGGTCAGGGAGCCGGCGGAGCACTCATGGCTTGGGCAGCATTAGAGGCTTGTGCGGTATTCCCGGCAAGGGAGCGCAGACACAGCTTTCTGTCCTTGTGAGTCCTCAAGGACTGGCAAAGGGAGCAGCTCTCGGCAAGATGGGACTCACCCAGGCATGCGAGACATTTGTCGTGTGGATTATTGAGTGGGAAGGCTTTGAAGCATCCTAAGCATGGCTTGAAATTGGAGATCTTGAATTTCGCGGTAAAGACAGGCACTTGCTTATGCAAGTTTGTTGGCTGATCCAAAACTGACACTGTGGGTGGAAAAGGCAACTGGGAGGGTCAGGGTCACGGTCACCTATATAGCTGCAGTCGTGGCACAGAGGGGGCGTTGGCTGCATGCCCTGACCTGACAGGATAAGGCTGAAGACTTTCTGAGCTACCGTGCACTGTGGCACGTAGACACCTATAACTGAATGATGTGAGCAGCACTCGAAGGAGTAGATCAAGTTTCTAGAACAAACACTCACAATTCCCTTTCCAAGAATATTCTCTAACATTGCTTACATTCCATTCACTGTTTCCATGAACATTCAAGCATGTATTCTTGGAAATATTTTAATGTATTTGACACGCTCTGTTTGTCATTTTCCATTCCAGAATTAGAAATCTTTTGAATGGTGGACACTATATAAATATACTTTTAAGGTCTAATTTTAAAAATGTCAATTAATAGGGACCCATTACAAATAGTCACTAGGCTGTCTCTGTGCACTACTGCCTTAGGCTTCAATCCTGAAATCATTTATGCAAGTGTTTAAAATTAAGCAAGTGAGTATCATGGAAACCTATTAAATAGAACTAATCACACACTTAAAGTTAAGTGTTTGCAATAGTGGAGCCTTAGTCTGAACCTGAATTTCCTGCTCCTGTTAAAAACAGAGAGCTGTTATATGAAAGAGTACTGTGCTTCTACAACAAAAAGAGAAACCCAACAGCAATGGACATACTATTTGAAGGAGGATTTGTTTGTTTGTAAAGATGACTGCAGGAGAACAGAGTAGTCCTGCTGATGAACTACTGGTTTCATAGGAAATATTAATAGAAAAGTGATTTTTCATTGCAGGATTCCACTATGCCAATGTTGATGTCCAAGTCCAGATAAACCAAATAATTGTTTACCTCTATTCTTAGGTTGTTTGGGGATTTCCTTAATTACTATCAATGTCCCTTGCAGTACATATGCTGCAGGTGAAGGATATGATACAGCTATAAGGCTAATTGACACAGATACCAAGTTTCAATACACAGATAAGATTAAATAACAGATACAATTTGTGCTTACACAAAAGGGAAGGCACAATCCATTTCTTGACCAGGCACCTCTTACAGAAAAATTAACATAATGCATGTAGTCCAACAAGTCCCCTGCATAATGCCAAGATTGGTTTGGTCATTGATCCTTTGGGCCTTTCATACGACCCAAGCCATAATTCATGTAATAGTCTGTTTTTATTGCAAAAGAGTGGGAACTATCACGAAGCAACCACTGACATCTCTGGATAAGAACCACAACCTAGAAAGCCAAAAATCAAGATGGCTTTGATTTGACATCCTTTGGTTTGGAATAAATCCATCTATCTTCCAGTCTAGTCACCAGGAAAGGCAGATCCTTTTCCCTCATTTTCAGTCTACCATAAAAAACTGAAAACTTCAGCTTGACTGATTACTTACAGGTGGGGTTCCTGATATAGTTCATACTATGCAATAACAAAAGATTGCATTAGCTTTCATTTAATTTATGAATGCGATTCAAGATGATGGTTCTGTTCTATACATCTTTTCATATCTTGGATCCCGGCTTCTTTTAACTATAGACTGGCTTTTTCCTTGTACTGTTTTTGGTCAGTTGAGATCAGCTGAACTGCTCAAGATGACTGTATGTCTTGATACATGTCTTAGGGTAGGTTATTTTCAGCGATGGGCACTCAGCTGTGGCATTCAGTTCTCCCTTGATGCAAGAGATTTCAGTTTTGATGGCTTTTAGGGCACATTACAAAGTTTATCTATATAGTCAAGCTTTTTTTTTAATGGAATGGATTAAGTGGAATTTGTTTCTATGGGCTAAGAGGTTCTGGCATTGTTTATATTTTGTAAATGTCAGTGATTTTTATATGTATTTTTATAAATTTTTATTGTAAGCTGGCTTAGAGTTACAATAGATTCACTGTTATTATGTTATTATTAATATTACAATAACACCAGAGGCTCCAAACTAAATGAGAGCTCAGCAGTGCTAGGCACTCTACTAAGTAAGCAACAAGAATATTTCCCAAGATAAACAAGATTTGGCATCTCCAAAAAAAAACTATGGCTTGCAAGAAGTCATCCTGGATATTCAGTAAGTTTCACTTTTCCAGTGGGTTGAAACTGACTTAATGATTCAGCCCAATGCTAGAGTACCATGCTGCTGGATGTGCAGTCTTTCAGATGAGATGTAAAACTGAGGTCCTAATGATTTGTGGTTACTAAAGACAGCAGTCCAGATGAATTTCAGAATCTATGCCATCAAAAGTTGGTATAGACCCTAATATAGGACCCTTTCTAGTGGAAAATTTTCCAAGACAGAGTGGAGTGAGGAGAAGAAGAGGAAGTTGTGGTAGCACAGCTACATTCTGCTCATCTAAAATTTGTCCAATATTTTTATTAGATATGGCACTTCCCCCACTCTCTTTTGTAAACAGTTGTGTGCTGTAGAGCTGTCATATTCCACATTAGCAAAAGTTTCATTTCTGAGATAGAGGAAGTGACGTGAAATGTCAGTGTGATATTTAGCCCCAGACCATGTTGGGGGCAGCATGGAACACCCTGCTTTAAAAAATGGGGTGACCCTTCAGCAGTTTCTCTGGGATGCAGGAGAAAAATACCCACGGAACTATGAGTTTTCATGATGCAGCATTTTGACTCTCTGCATTTGACCAACTGTACAGGCTATTACATTTTTATAATTTATTTTTAGGTTTAAAATAATAAAGAAATCTACCTAAGGCTCTAGGCATCTTAACATTATTAGTTATACAAGAAGTATAATTAAATTGCAGCAGCATTAAAATGAATATTACTTCAGATCAGAAATGAAGTCAGCCAGCCACCAAATCCTCTCATCCATACACTCAAACCCTCTTTAAAACCTTTCAAGCACATGGTTTTTGAAGCAAGTGTGGACAATCACCAAATTCAGGCCATTGTGGATAGAGGGGAGTACACACATAGTTCCTCCTTCTTCCAAATCTCTTCTCTTTCCCTTTGGGAGACCTCATACCTCGAGGCAAGCATGAAAGAAGACATTTCTTCACCTCCCCTTCAGGTGCAAAGTCTGCTGCTGCCCTGGGCCCTTGTGTGAGTTGTCCAAGTGCTGAAGGAAGAAGGTTTTTTGTACCCCTCTAACTCTACATGCACATGCAAAAGCTAGGAATAATTTGGCCCCTTGTTTGTAAACATTGTACAATATGTTATTATAACTTGTCTGAGATTTGTACAACAAAAATCCTTTTCAACTTAATTACAATTAAGGCTTTGATAATAGAGATGATAAGAGTTTGGGGGAGTTGAACGATATTTGAAAACTGAACTACATTGATTTAATAAATGCAGTCTCTGAATGAAGTCTTGGAATTCCTACCAATAGCTGGCAACTCAGTTCCTCATATAGAAGGAAGTGAAGTGAGTGTATAGCATGGCATAGAAAAAAGCATCAAACTCTTACAGTGGTATTTTTAGATATAGTTAAAAAAAAGTCCAACATACAAGTATATGGAATTACACTCAGTACCTGGCTGGACTGTTGAAGAGACTAATGCCTGTTAGCAATAATGAGAGAAAGGAAGATATCCCTGAAAAATCCTACAAAGTACAAGATAAAGTTTGATTCTCCTTTGATTTACACCACCATAAATCAGGATTAAATACACTGAAGTCCATGGAACTATCCAGTGTAAATCTGCGGTAAAGGAAAGGAGGATCAGTCCCAAACTTTGGTGGATAGCTTATTAGGCAATGTAGCAATGGCAGTTCTCTCTGTATTAAGATATCAAAAGTCATGGGCAGGATAATAGTTATCAGTATGATTTCTTACTGAGTTTCCATCAAACTAAAAGAAAAGGAGTCAAAACCTTTCAAAGTCCTGAATCCTGTAGAATGTGCAAATGACAGAAAAATATGTAGCAAATTCATATGCACTGTGTCTAAGTTTAGGTTCCTGAGATAGTTTGTTTAATATTATTTAGCTGGGATAAATCTACCCAAGAGCTGTAAAAATGTTTGTGCTCTTGAAGTCCAATGAAACAGATTCTTACAGCTTTATTAAAAGGCATTGGCAATCATCAAGGGAAGGTTCAGGATAAAGTGTATACTGAGAGATTATTTGAATTGATGTACAAAATATTTAGAGTGTCCTGACATTTGAAAACCATTAATTAAGGCAATTTTTCTTATGAAATTTAGTGCCTGTTAAGACGGCTAGATTGACAGAATTGCAAACTCAGTTTACTTATTAATGTGCCTAAAAGACACAGTGCAAGAAGTGCCAGGGCAGGCTTTCTTACAGTTCTCACATATGTGCCTCAGTCCTGATCCTGAGTGACTACCTTTCAAGGATCTCAGAGTCAGAGGGTAGTTCAGTCTCCATGCTCATTATATTTCTTGGATTAAAGACACTATATAAAGTAGAGTAAGTGCAAAATGTTATCATCATTAAATCCTTTACTGAGTCTACCAACCAGGATGCCAATTAGTGCCAAGTATGATAGTAGGTTGTGTGTTGAGGAACAGCTGTCTTTCAGGAACAGGACTGACAACTTCAAATTATTTCACATAGGCTACTGAAGAGCTGTCAGAGGGCAAATAGTTTTGGTCATATCCAATCTGTTCCAGATTTGAACTGGTGACAGATGTAAAGTTCCCTATCACAATACCAATCCCCTGGGCCATACATCCCCCCCTCCATAAATACAGCTGATATTGTTGTCTCTAGGTGGCAACACTCTCAGGTCTTGGCCTACTCTAGTTTATAAAACTTTATCCTTGAAGTCTAGTGAAAACAAACTATGGAATGAGTGGCCAGTTTGGTCCTATGTGTAAAATTGCACTTGGAATGTCATTTTTGAGACAGCTGGGTAGGATTTTCTTAAATGGCTTTTGTCTCTCTTATTTCTGCCTTAGGTGTCTTTCTTTCCTTCATGGACTCTACCCCACAAAAAGACTATGGATATTTTTAAAAAGTAACAAAAACTTGTATGGTGTACTGATAAGAACTTGTACCTAGACCTAATTGAAAACGTTTCAAAACTTTTTTCTTCCATTGACAAATGCCATTTCATTGACAAATGTTACTGAGAAGACTGTGACAGATACAATGCTTCCCTGGACAAACCTTATTGAATTAAGTTAGCCCATCTTGAATTAAATTTAAATATTTTGGAAGCTCATTTTATCAAAAATACAAATATGGGATTAGGCTTATGTGGTATCATAGTACTGTATGTAATTTGTCAAGGAGACATGACTAATATAAACCTTGGGAAGTGTTATGAGCATCAAAGGACTCTTTTAAACAGTGACCTAAGACAAGAATGAATTGGTAGTTGAATAGTTTACCCAGGAAATGCCTGGAAGGAGGGAAATGCAAATACCACAGTTGGACTTGATCTTTTGAAGTTTCTTCTTGAAGAGGGGGTCTTTGTCTATGAATTACATGTTCCCAGGATAAAAAGGTCCAAAAAGTCCATGTCATTACCCACAGGGCTTGAAGTGGGCCTGCATGGCTCATGTGACCAGCTACATGCCAATCCTCTACATGGCATCCTACTGACTCTCAGGGAGCCATGAAGCCCAATTCCAGTGTGATGCGTGAGTCCTGAGGTCTACTTGGCAGAGTCTACAGGTGGCTGATTGGCCTCCTGGCTCTACATAAGCCAGCATCAGGAATTGGAGGCTCCCTGAACAACTGGGCTCTCTTCTGTTCTGGGTTGTGTTCCTTGTGCTTCCTGTTTCTGCTTCCTCTGCCTCAGTTTGGCTTTCTGCAGTCTCATACTGGCTTGATTTCTGGCAACTGACTTTTGATTCCCAGCTGCCAGTTTTTCTCTTGCCAAAGTTGTCATGACACTCAGTGTATGTCTGCACTAGCCAAAGTTAGTTCAAATTTGTTAGTTAGAACTAATAAGTTCGAGCTTAGTTCAAATTAATCTCAGGTTAGTTCGAACTAACTGTGAACTTCTGAATTTGAGCTAACAACATGGACTAGTTTGAACTGTTTTAGTTCAAACTAGTCCATGTTGTTAGTTTGAACTAACTGCCTTAGTTTGAACTTAGTAAGTTCAAACTAAGGGTTAGTTCGAGTCTTTGTCATATTTATTTTGGACTAATCATTGGTACTTACAACTTGGAACTAAGTGTTCCTTAGTTCAAATTAAGGAATTTCTTAGTTTGAACTGAGGAAAGGCTAGTGTGGCCATGGACTAATTTAGTTTGCATTAAGCCTTCTTAATTTGAACTAAATTGCTACTGCAGACTAGGCCTCAGGTACCCTGACCTGATCTGACTCTGGTTTGCGTCTCATGATTCTGATCTCCAGTTTGTTTCCTGCTTCTAATTTCCAAGCATCCTGATCAAGCTGACTCTTAACTTCTGTCTCCTGACTGCGGACTCTGGTTCTGAGTATGAGATCTGGCCACCATGACCCAGACGTGATAGCTTTTTCAGACTGCACTAGCCCTGCAGGACTGAACCCAGTGTGAGAAGGAGAGACCCAGGAGTATCACGATGACCACCAGAAATAAGAGACTCATCTAAAGGGGTGCTTCACCTCCAGGTGGACAATCAAACACTGTTGACCCAAGTTGCACAACTGACCTCAGACAACCAGCAGCTGCAGGAGCAAGCAAGACAACTCGGTATTTCAAACACTGTGCTGAGAACAGAGCCCGCCGGGTCTTGCCCTGAACAGGGGCCTGTGATATTCTTGTCTGAACAGTCTGACAGAAACCCCTGTTTCTGGGGCTTTATGAACCAAAGCCACTTTCTGTTTGTTACTGATTTGTCCTCAAATCTGTGCCTATGTTCAGGCCACAATGGCCCTAGTAATTGGCCTAGTGACAGAGGACATGTTAGATTGGGGCTGTTGTCTGCTGTAAGGCCATAGGCTGAAGCTGTTGAAATGGAGTGCCTTTCTCCAGTTGATGTCAACCAACTTTCATGACCTGCACTGAGCTCAAATGGCCATGATCATCCTAAGGGAAATCCAGCAGGCGCAAGGCAAAGTGGCTTCATCTGCAGCGTGCTTCTACTACTTCCCCATAGCTAGTCCTTACTAAAATGCCAGGTTATGCCTGACATGACTGAAATTATTGATGACTCCCTGCTTTCTTCAGGTCCGATTGTGGAAGAGATCATCTTTTGGATACTGATATTAATGGACACAAAGAAATAATTCAATTTAGCATGATCCATTCTTTTCATTTTCCCCTGATGCTTGTCATCCCCGGCAGAGCTTTCATAACTCCCTGTATGGGTTGTACAAGCCCCATACTGGGCATCAAGGGTTTTAAGGATTATTGTGGGCCCAACTGGCCCCACCATTTGGTGGAAGAATTAAAAGTCAGGGAAACAGCTCATTTGGTGGCAAACCTGGAAGAGAGCACACTTGCTAGCCATAGCTCCAGCAGCACAGAGCAGAGGGAAGGTAAAGTCTCTAACATGACTGTCCCAAAGGACTGTGGAAGCAAACTCCAATAGGCAGAATCAGGTTTCAGCAAAGCACCTTTACTTCAAGTGGTCACAGGGAGAGAAACTCACACCGACAGGGGGAAGCCTGTCTGGTTAGGAGCACTCTGGCTGGAGGCTGAAAGTTAACAGTATTTATAGTGGTAGTGTGACAGACTGCTCCCCGGATCCCATCCAGTGTGCTGCTGTGACCTCCCAATTCCCACTCCTGAACCTGGGTTCACCCCACTTTGCCAAGTGACCACTCACTCTTGAGTCAGTCCACTCCAGCTTCTTGCATGCAATCGGTCCCAGGCAGTGGGTGTATGCCCCCTGGCTACTCGAGGGAGTGTCCCCCAGCAAGCACCCCCAGCCCCAGTTACTACATGAGCAGCCACTGTCTACAGAGATTGGGAACCACTCTCAACTACCAGACACTCAAGTCCGTTCATTTAACAAAGAAATGGATTGTGTCCAGCCTCCTTCACTCACACCCACTAAATATCACACAGCTTTAAGTAAAACAATTACTAGTTTATTGACCAGATCATAATTCTAAGTGAGAATATGGCCAGGCACGGCAGAATCACAGTAAAAGTAAGTCAGGAGAGACCACAAGAAAATAAAAGGCAAAATACGCATGCTAAGCTAATACTTCTACTTAAACTAACCTCATAGTCCTAACAAGTTCATGCTCAAGGTGTTTAGCTGTTAGATGTTTGCACAGCCAGTCTCTGCTTGAGGCCAGGCAGGGCCCATGTCTTGCTCGGAGTTGTTTCAAGATAGAGAGTCCCAGCTCAGAAACCTCTTAAAACTTCCAGTTTTTCAAGCGCTGATTTTCAGTATTAGGTGTCTACATGCCACAGCACACAATTGGATGGAACTTCTTTTAGCTTTAGCCTGTCAGGACAGGGCTGGCAGCCACTTCCCCCTGGCCATATATATGGCCCCAGCCCTGCTCCTCCCCAGTTCCATTTTTTTCACCCTCAGCAACGGTTATGGAACAGTGGGTTACTTACCAGTAAGCGTCCTTCTTCGAGATGGGCAGCTCACATACATTTAGTTATAGGTGTCTACGTGCCGCAGCGCATGGTAGCTCGGAAAGTCTTCAGCCTTAGCCTGTCAGGTCATGGCACGTGGCCAATGCCCCCTCTGTTCCGTGACCATGGCTATAGGTGACCGTGATCCTGACCCTCCCAGTCCCATATACCTTCACCAACTCCATTAGTGGGGAGGGTGGGAGGGGCCTGAATGTATGTGAGCAGCCCATCTTGAAGAAGGAAGGTTACTGGTAAGTAAACCACTGTTCTCCTTTGAGCGCTGCTCACATCATTCCGTTATAGGTGACTGCTAGCCATACCCATGGACAGTGGGAGGAGTTACAGTCTATCCACATTTAGTACAGCTCTGCCTAAAGCGGCATCATTTCAGGCCTGTTGGCTGATGGCACAGTGCATCATGAAGGTATGTATCGATGATCACGTAGCGGCCTGCAGATCTCTTGGATCGGCACCTTGGCAAGGAAGGCCGTTGAGGACGCTTGGGCCCTGGTACAGTGGGCTCTAACAATCCCAGGAAGGGGCGTGTTCAACCTTCTGTAGCAGTCTTTAATGCAGTTCACAATCCATTTGGAGCTACACTGTGAGGATACCGGTAGGCCTCTCTTGCTTTCGGTGACCACCACAAATAGTTGAGGAGTCTTGCGGAATGCTCGAGTGTGCTCAATATAAGTCAGGAGCGCACGCCTCATGTTCAAGTATGCGACCTCCTCTGGTTCTGTGTAACTTGGGGGTCTGGATAAAAGACTGGCAGACAAATTTCCTGGTTAAGGTGGAGGGGGGGTAGATACCTTAGGGAGGAAAGATGGGTGGTGACACAAAACCACATTATCCAGGTAGAACCTCGTATATGGGGGTTCCAAGGAGAGGGCTTTCAACTCCAAAACCCTTCTAGCAGAGGTAATTGCTACTAAGAAGACCACCTTCCAAGACAGGACTAGCAGGGTGGCTGAATCCATGGGTTCATAGGGTGGCTCTGTCATTGTCCAGAGCACAACATTCAGGTCCCATGGAGGGGTGGGCTTACGGGGTTGGGGAAAAAGTCTCTCCACTCCTTTCAGGAGTCCGACAGAAATGGGATGAGAAAAAACTGATTGCCCATCCACTCTCTTGTGGAGAGCTGAGATTGCTGCTAAATGGTCTCTCAGCGAGGAAGAAGAGAGGCCTTTTTCTCTGAGGTCTAACAGGTAGTCAAGGATCAGGTGTATTGGAGCTGATATAGGATTGGCACCTTTGTCCCGTGCCCAAATGGAGAACTGCTTCCATTTGGCTGGGTACATGGACCTGGTAGATGGATGGTCTTCTGCTACCAACCAGGACCTTCTTAACCCTGTCTGAGCAGAGCCTCTCCTGCTCGCTGAGCCAGAGATCATCCAGGCCATCAGGCGTAGGCGTTCCGGGTCTGCATCAGGAGGTCTGCCCACTGTGGGAGGCAGAGTGGCGTCTCTATGAACATGTCCTGCAGGAGTGGGAACCAATGCTGCCTGGGCCAGTCCAGAGCTATCAATATCACATTCGCTCCGTCCCTGTCGACCTTCAAGAGAACCATTTGTATCAGGGGAACCGGTGGGAAGGTATACATCAGTGGCCCTGACCAGCTGATGAGGAAGGCATCGCTGAGAGACCCTTCCTCCTAGGCCCTGAGGGAGCAGAACCAGGGACACTTGTGATTCTCCTGGGTCACAAACAAGTCTATATGAGGTGGACCCCATTTGGCTATCACGAGGGAGAATACCCTGTTGTTGAGAGACCACTCATGGTTCACTAGAGGCTTTCTGCTGAGTGAGTCCACTAGCTCGTTGTCCAGCCCGGTAGGTGGGTGGCCATTGGGTAAATTTGTATTCTCTGGCCAACTCCCAGAGTTTGCATGCCTCCTCGCAAAGGGACGGGGAGAGGACCCCCCCTTCCTGGTTCATATAGAACAAGGCTGCGGTATTGTCTGTGAGGATCTGGATTGATCTGGCCTGTACCTCATCCAGGAAAGTGATGCAAGCTAGTTTGATGGCAAGTAGTTCCTTCACGTTTATGTGGAGACGGCTGTCTCTGTGGGACCAGAGCCCTTCAGTGGAGAGTCCCCCAGTGATATGGGCCTCCCACGCTTAGTTTGAGGCATCCGTTATTAAGGTCACTGAGGGCTGGAGGTCTTTGAAGGGGATGCCTCCCATGGTGAAGTGGGGATTCCTCCAAACCTGAAGTGTCCCCAGAGTGTCATGGGGAACTGACAGTGCCTTGTTTAAGGAATTTCTCCATGTGAGGAACACCATGGAGAGCCAGAGCTGGAAAGGCCTCATTCTCAGGCATGCCATCTGGATCACGGAGGTTGAGGCTGCCATTTGACCAAGGAGCTTCAGGCACCAGCGGGCTGTGGTCACGCGGGACATCTGAAGCTCTGTAATGATGGTGGAAATGGACCGAAATCTTGAGAGGGGCAGGAATGCTGACCCTTTGCGAGAGTCCAGATGCACCCCTATGAACTCTATATTCTGGGACAGGTGGAATTTTTGACTTTTCTCGGTTTATGCAGAGGCCGAGATAGCCACAGAGCCTCACTACTGCTCTGATGTGAAGCTCCACCTTAGATCTCAATCTTCCGACTATTAACCAGTCGTCTAGATGGGGTAGATTCTTATGCCCCGTCTGTGCAGGTATGCCACAACTGGTGCCATGGACTTCGTGAACACCCTGGCGACCAGGGGGAGCCCGAAGGGGAGAGAGGTGAACTCAAAGTGGTCTTTTGCCACCATGAATCTTAGGAACTGCCTGTGACAGGGCCATATGGCTACGTGGAAGTAAGCATCTTTTAGATTGAGGGCTGTGAACCAACCCCCGGGAGACAGAGACAGAAGGATCTGTGAGGGGGGAAACCATGTGGAACTTTTCTTCTTATGTGTTTGTTTAAGGCTCTGAGATCTAAAATGGGTTGAAGGTCCCCGTTGAGTTTCGGGACCAGGAAGTATTGGGAGTAAAACCCTTTTGCCTCTCCTGCTTGGGAACCCTTTCTATGGCTCTGAGGAAGAGAAGCTTTTGGCATTTGATCTTGAGCAGCTGAGCAGTTCCTGGTATTCAAAAGTTGGATGAGGGGGCGGTTTTCTGTCCCAAGGAACCGAAAGGAACTGAATACGATACCCCTCAGCGACCATTTCAAGGACCCACTGGTTGGATGTGATGTTAGCCCAGTGGTGCGTGAAATGGTGTAAGTGGTTGGGGACTGGTTGGGTTGTGGACTTGCTGCCTTGCAGTAATCATCAAAAGCACTGTTTCCTTCCCAACCCACGTTCAGAGGCCTGCCCACACCTGCCAGATTGTGTGGCACAGGGCTTTTCACTTCTGCTCAAACGGACTTTGTCCTTCTCCAAGTCCCCAAGATGGCACTGGGGAAATTGGAGGGACCTCGAGAATGGACTCTGCAGTTGAATCTGTTGTTTCAACTGCTGAAGTTGTTGTTGTAGGTGTTCATGCTAGGTTGTGGGGTGTATATCCCCAGCGACCGGAACGTGGCTCTCGAGTTCTTCATGCCATGGAGTTTTGCATCCGTGGACTCAGCAAAGTGGTCAGGGCCTTCAAACAGCAGGTCCTGAATGGTAAGTTGCAGCTGTGGCGGCAGGCCCAAGCCCTGGAGCCAGGCCAAGTGGCACATTACCACAGCCGATGCCATAGTGCGAGTGGCCGTGTCTATGGTGTCCCAGATAGCCATCAGAGCATCCCTGGATGTCATTTCCCCTTCCTCGAGCATCGTGTCAAAGTCCCTAAGGTGATCCTTGAGAATAATGTTGTGAAAACCTTGCATGGCACTCCAGAGGTTAAAGATATATCTTGTTATGAGAGCTGAGTGGTTAGATATGTGCAGCTGTAGGGCTGCTATAGAAGAGACCTTCCTGCTCAACAAGTCGAGCTTCCTTGCCTCCTTATTTTTAGGTGTGGAACCTGGTTGGCCTTATCTTTCTTTCTGGTTCATGTCGTCAACAACCAGTGGCCCTGCGGTGGGTGGGGGGGGTGCTGGAAGAGGAAGGAGAACTTGTCCTGAGGGACATGGTTCTTCCGTTCTGCCACCCTTGACACTGGCAGAACTGAGGATGGGGTTTGCCAACGGGCCTTAACAATGCTCATAGAGGGGGACAGACACCTTAGCAGGTGGGGCCCTACATCTGACGTCAAAGAGAGGGTTGGTTTCCTCTTGGACAACCCCTAGCTCCAATTTCAGGTTTGCTGCCATGTGGCAGAGCAGATCTTGCTGGGTGCAAGAGTCCTTGTTGCAGTCAATCAGTCTCTCGAAGGTGTGCTTATCTGGTGAAGAGGAAGAGTGAGCCTGTGATCTACTACGACAAGTGGAATCTGGGTCGGGCTCATCGTTGGAGAAATCCAAATCTAGGGTCTGTAAAGGAGAATGGAGAGAACAGTGCTGCGAGTTGAGGTATCGTTGGCTGTCATGTCCAGCCAGTCATGCAACCAATTGTTGAAAGATGCTCTGGCCTCAACATAGCATGGAGGAGAGCGATCCCGACCAGGTTGTGGAGTCTTTATGGTACAAGAGAGGGAAGGCTCTGTTAGTCCAGACGTTGCCGACAACCCCTTTTTGCGCCATGGATCAGGTGAGGGGGAATGTTTGCATCACCATTTCCCCAAACATTCGCTGACCCGTGGTACCATCTTGGGTGAGGGAGAAGAGTGAACAGAGGCCAGAGGCAAAGCTGACACTGAGTTGGATGATCAGGCCCTCGAACCCTGGGAGCATGGTACCAACGGGTCCTGGGAGGAGCTTGGAGAGGAGGCCGCAGAGCAGTCCTCAGTGCCAGATTGTGGTACCGGTGGCAGGCTGAGCGGTACCAGGCTGGTAGGGGGTTCTAATTCCTGTGCTGACTGGGTTGCTGGTACCGGGGTTGGCATTGACTTGGGTTTTTCTGTGGTACTGGAGCCAGGTCCCAGGACCGCACCCACACCTTCGTGGGGGCCCGCGGCATCGATGGTACTGTTAATGGTTTAGCTTTCGAGTTGTCGGTGGGTCGGTTCGGTGACCGAGGTGTTCGGCGCTGTGGCGATACTGACAAGGGCGTTGACTGAGACTTTGAACTTGGTGCCAAAGGGCAGTGCCAGTGCTCCAATGTTCGGATTGATCGGGGTGCCAGCGGAGCACTCACAGCTTGGGCAGCATCAGAAGCGTGCACACTGCTCCCAGTAAGAGAGTGGAGGTGCAGCTCTCTATCTTTGCGAGTCCTCCATTGGAAGGACTGGCAGATAAGGCAGCTCTCAGCGAGGTGTGACTCACCTAGACATGCGAGACATTTATCGTGGCGATCATCAAGAGGGAAAGCTTTGCAGTATCCCAAGCATGGTTTAAAGCCAGGCATCTTAAATTTTGCACAGTAGAAGATGGGCACTTGCTTCTGCAAGTTTCTTGGCTGATCTGAAACTGTCACTGATGGCAGAAAAAGGAACTGGGAAGGTCAGGGTCACGATCGCCTATATAGCAGCGGTCGTGGCGCAGAGGGGGCATTGGCCATGTGCCCTGACCTGACAGGCTAAGGCTGAAGACTTTCCGAGCTACTTTGTGCTGCAGCATGTAGACACCTATAACTGAATGTTGTGAGCAGTGCTCGAAGCATAACAGCCTATTCTTGCTTTATGCAAGTGCCTGTCTCTTTGCTCTGTTTGACATGTATTTTCACTGGAAGATCTGTTTGCGGATTTCACCAGCGCTCCTACCGCATCTTTCCACCAGAAACCCAAACCTGAGAGACAACCCCCATGGGAGGTTTCTTAATGCCTGTGTGAGCTTCACCGAGTGGATTGTGCTCTATTTGCAAGTCTTTTAAATGAAGGACTCAGGAAGATGGGGAGCGAAGGCTGAATAATGCGCCCAGGAACAGGCCCTGCAGCTGATGCTGGGTACATCTGCCACACCCAAGAATTCACTGGCTCTGCTTGCTGGACGGACACCGGAGGCCTCTCGGCGCCACTCTACAGCTACGAATAAAAGCTGCGACCAGCCTCTAATTTGGCACCACATGCTCAGTTGGCACTGGAGCCCTCTTGGTGCCGCTCTCCAACTATGATTAAAAGCCATGATCAGCCTCTAACGTGACACACCATGCTGGATTGGCATGGGAGCCCTCTCGGCACTGCTCTCCAGCTGCGAATAAAGAGCCGTGATCGGCATCCTACTTGGCGAAGAAAGGGCCGGAGCATCTGAGCTCCATGCTTTGGCAGCAGCTCCACTTGCCAGTCAGCAGGAAGGCCCTCTCGACACCGCTCTTCAGCAGAAAACAGGTAAGTACGCTCAGGGCCATTTCCGGCACTGAAGTGCCGGTGCTGTGTCTGGCCCTCCCCTCCAGGGTAAGCGCCTGGAGCCTATCACGGTGCCACCCACGCCGGAGGCCTATGAAGTGGTAGAGGCCCTTTGGCTCTTGAACACACCACCAGGCCTGCAAAGCAATTGGTAAGTCTGTCTTCCTTTTTTCCCCAACTTTGCCCAGCACCACGGGGAGCCATTCACAACTTGGGCCACCGCGAAACTGCAGGCTTCAACCCCTACAGTACTGACACCTTTGCCTCAGTACCACAAGAGATCTGAGAGTGCATTTCTCAGACCCAGCCCCTTACTGAAGGGTCCGCGGCACCAGGTTTTTCCAGGCACTGCACTCGAAACCGGCTACCTCATACTGAGGCCACAGAAGGGGAATCCCTACTCGGTGCCATGGCCCCAGTGAGGGAACCCCAGTACCAGGGTTGTCCCTTCTCCTGACTACAGCTACGAACAGGGGCCAGGGTCTTGCAGAGAAGACCTTACCACACTTGAACCCCTTCACCAGGTCACTGCCTACCTGGGTCAGGGTCACACCCCTCGAGGGAGACCAGGACCCCTTATTTGACCTGGGGTTCAAAACCTCTCCGGTCACCATTATGATTCTCCCCCTTCATACTCGTGTCCTTGACATTGCTGGGATACGCTGGCCCAAGCCACCCTGATTCATCCTGGGTCCTCTAGGGCTGTGTTCACTCAGCCTCCTTATTTTGAAACAACAGAAGTTGTTTCAAAATAAGGTTTTGGCTGTTCACACGATGCACGGTTGTTTCGGAACAACGGGAACCGTTGTTC
>ML682013.1:19793646-19877788 GCA_007922195.1 Podocnemis expansa
AAACAAATTAAACCTAGTCTGTGGGCAAAACAACGTTGTTTCACAACAGTTGTTTCAAAACAACACCGTGCAAATGTGTTGTTTCGAAACAATGGTGGTTTCAAAATGATTTGTTTTGAAACAACCGTCATCTGAACATGTTGTTTTGAAACGACGGTGAGTTGTTTCGAAATAACTGTTGTCCAGAATTGCTATTTCGATTCTGGCTTTTCTCCTCATTTCGAAGTGACTTTTTTGCTAATTCGAAATAAGTCATTTCGAAATAAGGCATTATTTTGATACAAGTTGTTTTGAAACAACAGTATCGAAATAACCCACTGTGTGTAAACACAGCCTAGGAGTCCCAGAAGGTTTGACCTCCTGATAGAAAAAGCCTACTCAGTTTTCAGCTTTTCAGCTGAGGGTTCCTAGCCATCAGGCCTTGGTTAAAAGATTCCCTAGACCTGTGGGCTTCTACGAAGAGTTTCAGCAGCTTCCTCCCACAAGAACACTTGGAGGATTTGAATGCCTTCACCAAGGAAGGTGCCTTGGCCTCTCACCATGCCTTTACAGTGGGATTCAATGCCTCGAACATGGCCAGCCACGGCATTGCAATAGCCGTGGTTATGCACCGAGCAGCCTGGCTTTGGGATTTTGACCTGTCCCAGGACTTACAGTAGGCCATATTAGACTTCCTTTTAGAGGGACAGTCTCCCTCTTTACCTGCCCACTGACTCCCTGATCTGTGACGACTGTGTCCATAGGTCAGCCCTCAGACCCCTGGGTATACTTACTCCTCAGGTGCCTCAACGTTTCCAGTCTACTGCAACCTCTTGAACGCATGGGGGAGGGGTCCTTGTTGGATCCCCCCACACACACAACCAAAATGGCTATCTTTTAGGAGTCTTTGGACCGCAGGACGATGGTCCCCTTTCCTCATTATAGGGATCAACTCCAACAGGGTTGCTTCTCCCTCCATCAAACCCTTGAATGTCAGAGCAGTACCCTCAATGCTTTTGCTAAACACCACCTCACAATCAGCCTCGGGACGCCTCTTCCTCCTTTCCGGTAACGATGTGCCTTCCTCTTCCCTTTCCATACTCTTCGGGTCAAGTAAGGGACTGGCCACCGGAGAATTCCCCTCACATGCACTTGGTCCTAGTCGTATACACCCTTGGAGCCTTGGTGGGAATCCAGAGATCATAGAGGTATGCAAGGCAGGCACATGATGTCCCTGCCAAAAAAAAAAAAAAACAAAAAAACCAACCAAACCTATAGCCCTCTGGGACAAGGGAAGGATGCCTACACCTCTGCAAACTCCTTCCCAGTTGGGCACACTGGAAAGGATATGCTTCTGTGTCAGGCTGCAATGGATTGGGGGGAAACTCTTGCGGGATGAGGCACCCCGCCCCCAAGATGACGGGTAAGAGGGCAAACCCATATTCCTTTGTCCTCTTTTCTCCCGCCTCAGCTCCCCAGGAAGTACCCCTTTTAATATCAGGGCCATGCTCTTCAGGCTTGTATTAGGCTTTTGCCTGAGGGATCCTCAAGTGTCACCGTAGGGGTTTTTGCCTTTTTAGCTCTTACACCTCCTCCCCAAGGACCTTCACCACAGTACACTGGTCCTTCTGTCCATGGGCAGACCTAGTTTAGCCCTTGACTGGAACCTACTCTGCTCTGGTGCCTCCCTCTAACCAGGCAAGGATCGCTTTCCCCTGAAAACCCTAGACAGCCATCTAGGAACTGCCTTGATCTTTCTATTGCACCCCTCTCCTCCCTAGAATTGCAACAAAGGGAGACAGTAGGGGATAGAACTCCTAACCACTTGAGGCATTCATACACCTGAGTGAGCCATTTGAGGACCTGTGATCTTCAGCTGAGGGAAGTTCCCCTGCAGAACTCTGGCCCAGGTCAACTTATAGACCCTTAATAGGCTGGAGAGGCTGATGCCTTATGGGTGACGATTTTGTAATGGCCCCTCTTGCCCCTCAATATTCCTTAAAGGACACAGCAGTTCTTCCTTGTTTTTCCCTAAGTAGGGGTTGCCTTATGCTCTCCTCTTCTTCCAGGGATCTCTCCCTCTTCCCTCCTCCCATTCGGGACCTTCCCAAGCCTTAACCCTTCCAATACATGGGGTGGCACACCAATAACACTCCTTCCCCTCGGAGCAGACATTATAGACCATGTTTGACATGTGTCTTGCCTAAGGCATCGTCTTCTGTCCTCATTAGGATCTATGCAAGATCGCTCGTAGTTGGCATTGTAGCCAGGACCTAACACCTGCATCCACCACTAGAGATGAGTCAGCTATGTTATGAAGGTTGACTGCATCTCCATAGAAGTGAGAAGTGAGAATATCTTCCAAGCTATGAGCCCCAATCCGAACACTCCGATTCTGGAGCGTGGAGGCACAACTTTTGAGGTGGACCTGACCCATCTACAGAGATGGCCGGATACCCCTTCTCTTTATTCAGCACACCTCTCCATACGCGGGTCAGTGTACCGGGAGAGAAGAGTGCAGGGGCAGGGAACAGAAATGCGCACCTAGCTTTGAAGTTGCATAAGCCCCCCCCACCCCAAGAACCCAGTGATAGTTTCACACCACCCCTACCTCTGGTCATCCCCCCACCCCCCCCGTTTTCGGTTGGGGACAACCTAACATGGGGGATTCAATCACTTTTCTCCCAGTTTCTCTCCTGATACTAGGATGGGTGTACCTAAGGGTTCACCTTTTTACTACTATAACCTGCTCAAGGGTTACCTCTATAGAAGGGCCCTTCTGAGATGTCCACTTCTCTCTTTATGATGACCTCTCTGGAGTGTCTCTGATGCTTTTGGGCCTCAGAGATGGGTCTGCCAAGCCTCTAGGCCTTATTCTGGGGCCCTCCTTCCAGGCCCTCCATTCCCATGGATCAACGGATGGAGGCACAGGGGTCCCCACCCACTCTTTCCTCATTATCCTTCTTCCTGTGTTAGCTTCCATATGGAGCCGGGATGCCTCAGTTTAGGGTGCCCCTTATCAATCCTACCCATGGCATTGCCTGCCAGTATGCCAATGGGGAAAGGCCTCTTGCCTATCCCCTGTTTGGCCAAGGGACAATGTGTTCTCTGCCCCAGTCTTGGTTAGTAACTTAACCCAATTGACCTCCCCCCTTTGGAGTTGAGGTGGCAAGTGCAGCAATTATTCCACCCTTGCCCTTCGCCTGCAGCTGTGGAAGTCTGTTGCCCTGGATCACGACTGCCTTTCTCAGGAGTCAATTCTTCTAGGAGGGTGCAACCCTCCTACACTAGACACTTTTGCTGGTGACAAGGATGTTATTTGCTATTATAATATAGCAAATTTCCCGACAATGAACCGGGGACTGCCTCTGTTGGAGTGATAGTCTCCTGACAGAGTGGCAAATGACCCCTTGGCATGCTTATGCATGCCTTTTCTTGAAGATCTTGCACTTGGCAGCGTGTCCATAGGCGTTCGCCTGGCACCCTACTGCTTCTTCAGACAATTTTGGGTGCTGTGCTGTTTGTGGGTAGCTGTGCTGATGGCAGATAAGGTTCTAACTCCACCCACCTTCCATAGTACAGCTAGCAGTCACCTGATACTGAATGTATCTGATCAGCGCTTGAAGAAGACTGGTGGGTTACTTACCAGTAACCGTCCTTCTTCAAGATGGGCTGCTCAGATTCATTCAGAGCCCTCCCGCCATCCTTGCTACTATGAGTTAGTGACTAATGGGAACTGAGGAGGAGCAGGGCTGGGGCCATATATATGGCCAGGGAGCGGTGGTTGCCAGCCCTATCTTGACAGGCTAAGGCTAAAAGAAGTTCCGACCAATCGTGTGCTGTGGTATATAGACACCTGATACTGAATGAAGCTGAGCAGCCCATCTCGAAGAAGGACAGTTACTGGTAAGTAACCCACCAGTTTCAGTCTTTGTTTCCAAACCCCTCAACCCCTCCCTTTCAGGGCTGAGGTGATTCTTTTGTCTCTTCACAGACACCTCCATTAGCATACCTTTGCCTCTTTCAGGTTCACTGCTGCTGGGAGAGACTTTTGTCTGTTCCCTTATTCCGGAGCCATAGAAAGCATGTTACATGTTTGTTCACATGTATGAAGTTGTAGGAAACATATCTTCACAGAAATCATGCAGAACAGGTTATTAGGATCCACACAGAAACATTGCATGGTGCAATTGGCAGCAAATCATACAATTCCAGTGTACAAGTAAACAGGAAAATCATGTAGATCATAACCCAGGGTGCACACAGTCACAAGTAGAAACCAGCAAAACAGGGGTGATGTTTCCAATTGGTGCAATTACAATTCCTTTTACATGATTGGTTATTGGCCACATTATAGATTACAAAGAACAGGATAGAACAATAAGTTTGAAACAAGCAGATAAACACACATTTGCTCTAGCAGATTGCAGCTATAGTTAAATTTCATACATATGCTGCATCTGGTGGTGTTTTTACTGAGCAGGAACAGATAAGGGCTATTATCATGGTCTGGGTTGCTGAAACTCATAGTGCTTCTAGCAGGACTGAGGTAGAAATGCTTATCCCTTTAGACAGTGCATTCTTATCTTGTTACAAACAGTTTTACAGCTTCTGCTGGTCATCACTGACCTTTACATTCTTTCAGGGGGAGACATGTAATACAGCTAAATATGGAGGTCTATAGTTAGTTTAACACAATATGGAAGCCTAGGGTTATTAATTTTGATCCACAAGACCTCACTGAAGGAAAGGAGCACTCATTCCAGAAACCAGGGGCGTTCCTGCCGCTGGGCACCCCGGGGCACATGCCCCAGGTCCCAGCGCCAGTGCCCTGGATCTCCAGCCCAATTGGGCCAGGGATCCGGGGCCCGTCCGGCTGCCCGCAGCCATGGCGGCCCCGTCCCCAGCCAGGGACCCAGAGTCCAGCTGGCCGCCCAGCCGGCCCTGCCCCTTGGCCAGGGATAGGGCCAGGCGGGGCCGCGCTGCCGCGGGCGGCTAGGCCGTGGACAGGCGAGGTCAGAAGTGGCCACAGGAGGCTGGGCCCCGCGCCGCCGTGGCCACGGGCGTGCAGGCCCCTGGATCCCTGGCTGGGGACAGGGCCACCGCGGCAGTGGGCGACCAGACCCTGGATCTCCGGCCAAGGATCTGGGGCCCAGCCCCATCCACTGCCGGGGATCCGGGGCTCAGCCACCTGCGGCTGTGGCGGCTCCCTCCCCAGCCGGGGATCTGGGGCCTGGCCTCCTGTGGCTGTGGGCATGGGCCCAGCTTCCTGCGGCCGCTTCTGGCCCAGCCATGCCACGGCCTAGCCACCCACAGCAGTGCGGCCCCACATGGCCCTATCCCTGGCCAGGGGGTGGGCCTGCCTGCTGGGTGTGGAGCCTGCCAGCTGGGGGCTGGGCCTGGGCCCGTGCCCCGGGTCCCTCACTGCCCCAGCGATGCCCCTGCCAGAAACAGTCAGAAAGAAGAGAATTCCTCTCTCTTCTGCATGTGGATCCTGGACACTGATCATCCCTTTTAATTTTCTTGGTTTAGACTAACCCAGTAGGAAAAAGCCATGGACTGAGATAGCTTTGGAGGTGGAGAGGAAGATAGAATATGGCCCAGGGAAGGAAGCATTAAACAGTTTTGGTTGTTAGACCACTGACAGCCTGAGTGAGAGCCTGGTGGACTGGAGGGCCCAGGATCCTATGCCAAAAACCACACTATTGGTCATGGATTGTGGCCCTGATCCCTAGACCATGCTTTCTGACCAGCCACCAACTGAAGATCATAATGCTTCTTGATTTACAATGACAGGAGAAGATCATTTTTGCATCAGAATTTTGCTGACACTATGGCCAAGGAGAGTCAGCATTAAATACCGTCTCAAGAAAGCTCAAGTTGGCATAGTTGCCGCCACTGAAACATCCACTTGGGGGGACTATGGAACTTCCCCCAAAGGACCACAACTACATTGAATTTTTGACAAGAAGAATGCATAAAACCTCCCTGCATATTGGTACTACAGCTGCCTCATAGAACCTCAGCCAGGGTGAAGATACCATTTGGGCAGATGTACGTTATGTCAGAGCCTGAACAGGTGATGTTCCAAGAAATATCTCCAAGAGATCCTGGCTGGTCCAAGTGTTCATCTGCAAGTTGAGTTGGCAAGAGAGTGCCCCAGTCCTTTTCATAAAAAAGGAGGGCAGTCTCCATCTTTGTGTCATTTACCAAACCCTAAATCGGGCAGCAATCTGGAACTGTTACCATGACCCTGTTTTCTGAGTTGTTGAAGTGGGTGGTGGCTGCTTGCCTATTCATTAAACTTTATGTCCATGCATCTTACAGTCTCATCTGTGTCTGAGAGGGGAATGTAAGGAAGACCACCTTTTGGCCCTGCTATGGCCAGTCTGAACATTTAGTTATGCCATTTCAACTGATTAATATCCCAGCAACATTCCAGCATTTCATTAACAATGTGCTACAAAACTGGCTTGATTAATTTGTGTTGGTATATTTAGATAATATATTGATCTTTTCATATGATCCGGAGCAATATACCACTCTCATCTGCACTGTTCTGGAGAGACCACAACAACAGGGTCTCCATTGCTAAACCTGAGAGCTGCACATTCAGTCAACCCTCAGCTGAGTCCTTGGATTTCATCATCTGCATGGAAGCAATCAAGATGGATCTGTGCAAGGTCCAGACTCTCCACGACTAGACAGTCTCCCAGGTGTCCTAACCTTCAACTTTCTTTACACTTCACAAACTTCTACTGGAGGTTTATTTCAAACTTCCCAAAAGAAGCTAAGCCTTCACTGAGCTATCTATAAAAACTCCCATTCTATTAGGCTATGTCTACACTTGCAAGTTAGTTTGAATTAAGGAAACTCATCCCTGCTGAACTAAATTATAAAATCTGGATGAGATGCCTTTGAAGACTGGCAGCATTTGGTCCAAGTATTTACCAGTCATAAGAACTCGAAGTACCTGATAAGTGCCAACCCCCTAAACAAATGGCAGCTTATTGTTTCGAGGCTTAATAGGGACTTTGGATTTTTCTCTCAGTACAAGAGGTGATTTTTTTTTTTAAACTTATTGTCCTCTATATGCCATTCCTCAGTGTTTGTGTCTTAACAACTGGTTTGATTTGCTGTTATAGTGTGACCTGACCCCAGGACTTAAACTTCCTTGTATTTATTTCCTCCCATTCCGTAAATTCTGCCATCTTCAAAGCATCTGACTAAGAGGGATTTTCTCCCATGAAAGCTCATTTAGTAAATAAATTTGTTAGTCTTTAAGTGCCACAGGACTCCTTGTTTGTTTTGCTGAACTAGACTAACACAGCTGTACCTTTAGAACTTGTTCTTCCCCCCAGTTCAGCTTTACCTTGACTTATCACTGTGGAACAAAAAACAGCAAGACTGACGCCTTGTCCCAAAAATATGCTTTGATCCATGAGAACCCAGTCCAGAGCCAGCCCAGATCCTATAATTTCAAGTCCTATAATTTCCTTAATGCAACTTACTGTCAGGACCCATGCACACTTCTCTGCTTTGCTCTATATCCAGAATTCCACCCAATGACTTGACCATTATTGATGAGAACTGCATGACACCTGGGAGAAGATCACATTTATAAGGCACCACATCTATATTATCCAGGACCTGCAAGAGTGGCAGTTTTACTGTGATAATACTCCCTCTTTACAGGATACATAAGGCAACAGAAAATGCATCCAATTGGGAGTGTTGTAGCGTTCTGCTAGATGTGTGCCTGCACCAGTATCCCACATGAGAAACTCTGCTTTTCTCCAGCCTCTGCACATCCAGTGGCATTCCTGGGAAGCCATGTCCTTGGACTTTCTGACGGAACCACTAGAATATACTGGTTTCATGACCAATGTGGCAATGATAGATCACTTTTCTAAAATGACTCATTTCATTCTCCAGATGGGTTTACCTTTCATTGAGGAAACGACACAGCTCTGGATAAACAACATACTCTCCTCATGGCCTCACAAGTCATGTCACCTCATCTGGGGACTATAGTTTACTGCCCACTTCCAGCATAAAATTCTACATTTATTAGGCATCCAAACATACCTGTCTTTTGTCTACCATTTCCAGTTGAACAGACAAATGGAAAGAATCAATATGATTCTTGAATGATACTGACAATATTATCCCAACCATCACCAGGGTGACTGTTTTTCACTGTTTGCCCTATGCAGCATTCTCATACAATAATTGGACTACACATCCAGAGGCCATAACCTATTCTGTATAAGCAATGGGAGCCACCCATGATTTTACTCACAACTACCCATATCTTCCCCAATCCATCTACCTCAGATCAAGTACAACACATCCTATCACATCCAAGAGATGAAGGGACAAAGGAGGATTGCAAAACACATGCAGGCAAGCACAGACAGCTGAGCAAAAATCATGACTTTCAGCCGAAGATCTAAGTATGAACAGACCCTCTCAGAAACTAGATTATCAATTCTTTGGCTTATCCTGTATTTGGTGCCTACTATTCTTCTTCTTCTTCTTCTCCCATTCTGTAAGTTTCCCATTTTTGAGAGGGATTTTCTTTCATGAAAGCTCATGCAATAAATAAACCTGTTAGTCTTTTCAGTGCCAACAGACTCCTTGTTTGTTTTGCTGAACTAGACTAACACAGCTACCCCTTTGGAACCTTCTCTATGGATAGAAATTCCATTCATGAATAATAGGAGCACAGCAGTAGAAATATACTACTGATCACCTTACTGGGATGGTGACAGTGATTATGAAATACTTGTTGAGATAGAGAGGCAACAAAAGCAGAAAATCTGATAAAAATGGATGACATCAACTGTTTTCATATTGACTGGATAAATGTCACCTCAAGGCATGATGCAAAGATAAAATTTCTGCACCCCATAAATGGCAGTTTCTTGGAACAGCTTGACTTGGAACTCACAGGGGGAGAGGAAATACGTGATTTAGTCCTCAATGGAGCACAGGACCAGGTCCAAGAGGTAACAATAGCTGAACTTTCCAGAGGGGTGGCCCTGGTAGTCTGCGTACAGCAAAAACAAGAGTCCTGTGGCACCTTCTAGACTAACAGATTTCTTTGGGCATAAGCTTTCATGGGCTCCAACCTGCTTGATCACATGCATGAAGTGGAAACTACTGTTGAGAGGTATATATACACGTCACGATGGAAGAAGGCAAGCGTTAGCAAAGTCAGTTCAGAGAGCAGATGGGGCCTATTCACACCAGTTGATCAAAGGGAGAGAATGTGTGAACATTCTAGTCTCACTGTGTTGACTAGATCTAAACAGGGACTTGGAATGGTTAGCACATTACAAAAAGTGATTGTTCCTGTTTACACATTCTCTCCCTTTGATCAACTGGTGTGAAGGAGCCCCATTTGCCCTCTGAACGGACTTGGCTAACACTTGCCCTCCTCCATTCTGGCATGTGTAAATATATTTGTCAGCTGTAGTTTCCACTTCATGCATCTGATGAAGCAGGTTGCAGCCCATGAAAGCTTATGCCTGAAGAAATCTGTTAGCCTATCAGGTGTCACAGGACTCTCATTGTTATAGCTGAACTGTTCACTCAGGAATAGTGTACATAATGTAGTTAAATGTAATATCCTTAAATGGGGTGTAAATAGGTGCAGCCCTCAACCGAGCTGCCTCCCGGTGTGCAGGTCTGGACCCGCAGTGGGGTCAGACCCAACTCCCCAATTTCTGTGGCCTTCTAGCCCCTACTAGGGCAAGGCAGGGTCCAAAAATCCTTGGCCTTCAACCCCTTGGGCAGGGTAAGGCAACACACAGTAGCAGAGTCCAGAGCCTTCAGCCCCTCAGGCAGGGTAAGGCCACACAACCAATAGTCTGGACAGTGAGGGGGGAAAGGAGGGAAACACAGGCCCACCCACTCCACAGCATTCCAGCCCAAGGCCCTATCAGTGACAGTGCAATGCCACTGGGTCAGTGGGTTCCAGCCAAAACATGGACCCTGCAAAGTACCTGGGCACTCACCAGCTGTCCCTGGGCTACTGCCTTCCACTTTACCTGCATCTCACTGTGTTCCAGGTCCTCTGGATATGCACCCCAGGGCATCCTGGTCAGACCCTCGCTGTCCACTGGTGGTAGTGCAGGTAATTCTTCTAGTCCATCAGTCGCAGGGGCTCAGGGCAGCCATCTCACTGGCGTTCCCTGCTGAGAGAAGCTCCTGCATGTCTTTGTAGGCTTCTGGTGGTTCCCATCATCTGGGCTCTCCATCGAGGGAAGCTCTTTCAGATCCTCACCTGGGGAAGGTGAATCTAGGGGAGAGTCCCACCATCGGTCATCCCCTTGGTTCTCCCAGGGAGGGAGATCCCGCACCGATCACCCTCTTGCTTCTCCTAGGGAGGGAGGTCTGCTAAATCCAGCAGGGGTCTCCCTCTGTTTCCCCCAGGGCTCGCTGGTCTGTCTCCTTATATAGTTCTTTGGTCTGTCTCCTTATATACCGTATACAATCAGGTATAAGCCAATCCAGGCACAAGCCGACCCCCCAATACTGAGCCCAAAAAAGAAGCTAAAATTGGTGACCCAGGTATAAGCTGAGGTCCCCTTTTGGTCTTGGCCCCTAACCTCCCACCCACTGCTGCTGGCTTCCTCTGGAGTTTCCCTACCCCAAAATCTCTGACAGCTTCCCTACCCCAAAATCTCTGCTGCTGCTTTTCCCTTGCCCCCCCCCGCTGTCCATTCCTCTCTCCTGCTCTCCTGCTCTGCCGTTTCTTCACTTCCCTCACCCCTGCTGCCTCCTGCTCTGCCCCTTCCTCACTGCTGCTCTCTGCCCCTCCTACTGCCCCCTCCTCACTGCCACCCCCTACTCCACCCTTCCCTCACTGGTACGTGCTGCTGCCCCCTGCTCTGCCACTTCCCCACTGCTGCCCCCCTGCTCCTCCTGCTGCGCCCTGGCTCGTCACTGCTGCCACCCTGCTCCCTTCTCAGTTCGATGCTGTTGCTCCCCTGTTCCCCAACACCCTTTCCCCCTCAGCCCCCAACCCCTGCTGCCGCTCTTCCCAGCCTGCCAGCCCCCCCCCCCATCCCCAGTCCCTGACGCTGTTTCCCTGGGCTCTCCAAAAACCCTGGGTCCTCCTGCCGCTTTCCCCAACTCCCTGTCCCCCTCCCCAACCCCCGGTCCCGGCTGCTGCTTCCCTGGCCTCCCTGATCCCCCCCCATGTCCAGGCTGACCCCCCCCAGGAACCCCTTACTTGGCCACTCTAGATGCCGGGGTCCCCTCCTCACTCCAGCCCCAGCCCTGGCCGACTGCCCAGGATGGCCGCCCAGCAACAGTGGGGCTCCAGCCTGCTGCATGGTCAGGGAAACTTCTAGGCTGGGGCTGTCTACCGTATTCTCTTGAGTATAAGCCAAGCACCTATTTTGAAGCTAATTTTCAGGCACAAAATTTTCAGCTTATAGGCGATGATATACGGCAGTTCCTTTCCCTTGGCCCATCTCTTTGGTTTTGACTGGGCTTTTGGGTAGAGTTTCTTCAGGCCTGCAGGGGGAGTGCTGGCGGCCAGCTGTCTTCTGGCTGGAAGGCAACTGCTCTCCCCTGCTACACTTCCTCCTCTCAATATCAGCTTTCAGGCTCTGGAGCTGAGTTTGGCTCCCTCTCCTACACGGGACAGCACATCCGTGTTGGCATGTTACTTCCTGTCTCCGGTGCTGTACTGTATAATTATAAGGTTTTAGGGCAAGGTACCAGTGTAAGAACCAGGGATTTGTATCTGTCATCTGCTGAAGCCATCATGATCCATAATGATAGTTACTGTATTTCCTAGCAGGTAATACCATAAGGCTTCTACTGTCCACTTGATCACCAAGGCCTCCCACTCAGTGGTGGCATACTTCTGTTCCCTGGGAACAGTACAGCACAGGTTGTTCCTCCCCATTCACCTCTTGGGCTAGGACGGCCCCAAGACCCACTGTTGAGGCATCCATTTGTAGCAAGAACGGGCGCTGGAAGTTGGGGCTGTACAACACAGCCTCAGAACATAATGTTCTTTTTAACACCTGGAAAACTTCCTCATAGGCATCAGTCTAGCACACCTGCAGTGGTTGCGTCTTCTGGAGGTGGTCTGTCAGGGGACCTGCGAGGGCTGCAAAGTTAGGAACGAACCACTGGTAGTGCTCGGCTAAACCCAGAAATGGTTGCTTCTGCCACTTGGTTACCGGCTGTGGTTATTTGCGGATGGCTTGGACTTTGTCAACTAGGGGGTCACACTTCGCTTCGACTGATGTACCCGAGATACGTCTTCTCCTGCCATCCCACCCAGCACTTCCATGGCTCTGCTGTCAGTCCAGCTTCCCAAAATCTGCGTAAAACAGCGGCTACTTGAAGAAGGTGTTCTTCACAACAATGGATATGTGGTTCTTCACAACCACATCATCGAGATAGGTGGCTACATACACATGGTGTTGCTGGAAGAGGCAATCCATGGGTTCCTGGAAAGTAGCGGGTGCCCATGGAGACCGAATGGCATTTGGACAAATTGGTATAGGCCGCTTGGTGTGGCAAAGGTGGTCTTCTCTATAGCAGTGAGTTCCAGTGGGATTTGCTAATAGCCTTTTGACAGGTCTAGTGTCATGAAATAACGTGCTTCACCCAGGTGATCGAGAAGCTTGTCTATTCGAGGCATTGGGTACACATTGAACTTAGAAATAGCATTCACCTGGCGGAAATCAATACAAAACCGTATCTACCCATCAGGTTTTGGGACCAGCATGATGGGACTGCACCATTCGCTGGTTGATGGTTCAATTACTCCCAGGTTCAGCATGGCCTTGACCTCCTGTTCTACAGTGGGTCTTAGGCTTTGGGGAATTGGTCAAGTACTAGTATGGACGACTGTTCCTTGAGGGGTCTGAATAGTATGTTCAGCCCAGTCAGTTTGCCCTGGCATGGCTGTGAAGATGGTGGCAAAAGTCTCAAGTAGGTGTTGAGCCTGTTGTTGCTGCTCAGTTGTAAGGTTGGGCCTGAGGCATGGTCTCCCTTCCTCTTTGGGGCCTGGGACCTCTGGTCCTAATTTGGGGGCCGGTGGGTATGCACTATAAATAGGTGTTCCTGCTCCCTCCAGGGTTTTAGCAGGTTGATATGATATATTTAATTCTTGCACGATTGGTCAGGCTGCCGAATTTCATAGTTCCCTGGTCCCACTTGTTGGAGCACCTCGTAGGGGCCTTGCCAACAGGCCAGTAGCTTTGACTCAGTGGAGGGCAGCAATACTAGGACCTGATCCCCTGGTACAAAGCTTCGAATCTGGGTGTTTCAGTTGTATGCCTGGGCCCGGGCCCACTGGGCCTTCTGAAGATTTTGTTGGGCCAGCTGCCTGATTTGTCGGAGCCTATCCCTTAGACCTGTAACATATTTGAGAAGGCCCTGTGAGGGTGAGGGAATCTGTTCCCATGTCTCCCAGACTAAGTCCCAGATTTCCCTGGGCCGCTGGCCATAAAGGAGCTCGAATGGAGAGCAGTGGATGGATGACTGAGGAAGTTCACGCATGGCCATGAGGAGAGGAGGAATGAGTTGATCCCATCACCACAGCTCCTCTGGGGAGAACCTCCTCAGCATCCCTTTCAGCGTCCTGTTGAAGTGTTCTAACCAACCGTCCATTTGAGGGTGGTAGACGGAGCTCCGACTTTTTTGGATCTCCAGGATTGCATACACCACTCACAGGAGCCTTGAGGCAAAGTTTGTTCCCTGATCCGTCAGGAGATCCTGAGGTAGGCTAACCCAGGAAAAATCTTTATCAATTCCCCAGCAACCATGCGTGCCAAAGTGTTCTGGAGTGCTATTACCTCAGGAAATCGGAGGGTATAATCCTTGAGGACTAATAGATGGTGATAGCCTGTGGTACTTGCTGGCAGGGGTCCCACCAGATCCACCACGACCTATTCAAAGGGTTTCTTCACCAGTGGAAGGGGCATAAGGGGGGCTTATGGGACCCCAGCGGGAGTGGGTTTTTTGGCAATCGGGGCATGAAACATGATATTTCCGGATGTCCTCATGGATCCCTGGCAGTAGAAGTGGGAAGTAATCTGTGTGAGGGTCTTGTCCTTGCCCAAGTGGCCTGCCGCTGGTGTATCATGGGCTAATTGTAGCACGGCCCTTCGGTGTACTTGAGGAACCAGTATTTGTGCATCTGGTCTGTGTGTCACAGTCTACTCTATACAGGTGGTCTCACCAAAGCTCAAACTGGGGCCAGGGCAGGTCCCTTTGGGGGTCTGTCAGTACCTCATCCACTGCAGCTACCTTCTCATAGGGCCACCGTAGGATCTCATCCTCCCGCTGATCACAGCCAAAGTCTGTCCTGGTATTGCTGATGGGGTCGCTAGTTTCTGGAGGAGGGATAGTCTCTTCTCCCAAAGTTGTCTGGAGGTCAGATGGGGGTGGCCCATCAAGGTGGTCTGGGTCCTCCAGTTCCCCCAATGCTGCCCCAGGCTCCCGGGGTATCCCACAGTGTGAAGGAGAAGTCCAAAATCTGGCCAGTCCCTCTCCAGGATTATGGGGTATGGGAGTTGGTCTGCAGCCCCCATGGTCAGGCAATGGGACTTTCCATCACTTGTCAAGAGGACTGGCAGGGTGGGGTACATCCACAGGTTCCCATGAATATATTGTAATTTAACCTGTCCAGGACTACTCTTAGGGTTAGGTATAAGTCTCTTTCGAACCAGAGTCTGGCCGCATCCAGAGTCCAATAAGGCCTCTACCTCCTGGCCAGCAAGATCAACCCTGACCATCAGTTTGGGTCCACCACTTATCTGGGCCCGACCCTCCCGCATATAGACACTACTGAACAGACATCCCCCCACCCCTGCCCCAGGAACTGTCCCAGATGCGTCCATACTGGCCACAATTAAAACAGGGCCCCAGGTGGGTGGGCTCGGCTGGTTGAGCAGTCATGGGTGTGGCTCTTGGACTTTTGGGTCTGGTGGACAGCCCTTTGTTGGGGCATGCCTGCCCACTCATTGGGGGCTGCAGTTCAGGGTCCCTCCAGGCTGCGCCGATCTCCATGTAACGGTTTGGGTGGGACATGTGGTTACTGGTGGGGTGGACCCTTCTGTGGCCAGAAAAACCTTCTATTAACTGCACGGCTTGATCTAGGGTAGTGGGTCGATGTCGCCTCACCCAGTTCCTTCCCTGAGGTGGAAGAGCATGCAGAAATTGTTCCAGAGCAACTTGTTCTATTATCTCAGTCCCCGAATGACTTTCCACTCTCAGCCAGTGAGTGGCAGCTTCCTTTAATTCCTGCACAAAGCCCTGGGGTCTGGTATCCATCTTGTAGGTTGTGTCCCAGAGTCAGCTTGGAAACATCTCAGGACTAATATCTACTGCATCTAAAATGGTGGCTTTTATTTGCCCATAGTCTTAGGTCACTTCCTCGGGCAGACCGCGATAGGCGGCTTGGGCTACGCCTGTCAAGCAGGGGATAAGCAGCATCACCCACTGCTCTTGGGGGCCAGCTGGCCACTACAGCAACCCTTTCAAATGTGTTGAGGAAGGCTTCTGGATAATCCCAGGACCTATCTTCGTTAAGCAGATCGGGGCAGAAGCTGATCTGGAGCCGAAGGCCCCAGAGTCGCTAGATGGGACTGGGGTGGGCTGGGGGCCTCAGTAGCCATTGCAGTAGCGGTCTTTTTTGCTCCATCTATTGGGCCCCCATCTCCTGGATCATCTGCTGCTGCTGTGTCCTGAGGTCTTGTAACTACTGTTGTTGTGTCTCTGTCCACCTCGTCATAAATTCTTCTGGATCCATGGTTCTTCACTCTCGTACAGCAGGGATCTAGTTCTGTGATCCTGTTGACTACGTCAGTGTAAACTGGTGCAGCCCTCAGCCAAGCTGCCTCCCAGTGTGCAGGTCTGGACCTGCAGCGGGGTCAGCTCCAATTCCCCAATTTCTGTGGCCTTCTAGCCCCTACTAGGGCGAGGCAGGTTCCAAAAGTCTTTGGCCTTCAACCTCTCAGTCAGGGGAACGCCAAATACAGTATCAGAGTTCTGACCCTTCAGCCCCTCAGGCAGGGTAAGGCAACTCCCAGTACCAGAGTCCAGAGCCTTCAACCCCTCAGGCAGGTTAAGGCAACACACAGTAGCAGAGTTCAGACCCTTGAACCCCACAGGCAGAGTAAGGTAACACATAGCATTAGAGTCCAGAGCCTTCAGCCCCTCAGGCAGGGTAAGGCCGCACAACCAGTAGCCTGGATGGTGATAGGTAAAGGGAGGGAAATGCAGGCCCACCCACTCCACTGCGTTCCAGCCCAAGGCCCTATCAGTGACAGTGCAATGCCACTGGGTCAGTGGGCTCCAGCCGAAACATTGACCCTGCAAAGCACCTGGGCACTCACAACTGTTCCTGGGCTACTGCCCTCCACTTTACCCCGGGGTTACCTGCATCTCGCTGTGTTGCGGGTCCTCTGGATATGTACCCTAGGGCATCCTGGTCAGACCCTCGCTGTCCACTGGTGGTAGTGCAGGTAATTCCTCTACTCCATCAGCCAGCGGGAGCTCCTCTAGGTCGCAGGGGCTTCGGGCACCCGGCTTGCTGGTGTCCTCTGCTGAGGGAAGCTCCTACAGGTCTTTGTAGCTGTCTGGTTGGTTCCCATCATCTAGGCTGTTCACTGAGGGAAGCTCTTTCAGATTCTCACCTGGGGAAGGAGAATCTAGGGGGGAGTCCAACCATCAGTCATACCCTTGCTTCTCCTGGGGAGGGAGGTCTGCTGAATCCAGCAGGCATCTCCCTCTCTGTTTCCCCCTGGGCTGGCTGGTCCATCTCCTTATATAGTCCTCCCTTTACCTTGGCCTGTCTCTTTGGTTTTGGAGTCGGCTTTTGGGTAGTCTCTTCAGGCCAGCAAGGGGAGTGCTGGCAGCTGGCTGCCTCAAGGCTGGAGGGCAATTGCTCTCCCCGGCTACAGGCAGATAATTAAAATTAAGAAAAAAAAGGCCCAGAGCCTCATTATGGTGACATTTAACTTTAAAAAGTGAAACTATGCAAACATGAGAGTGCTTGTTAGACAGAAATTAAAAGGTACTATCAAAAGTGTTAAAGGGCTGTAAGCATCATGGGGTCTATTTAAAAACCCCATAGTAGAGACTCAGATTAAATGTGTTCTCCAAATAAGAAAAGACAATAAGAGGACCAAAAGAATGTCACTACAGCTAAACAACAGAGTGATGGAGGCCATTAGAGGCAAAAAAAAGCATTCTAAAATCAGGAGGCCAAATCCTAGGGGGGATAATAGGAAGGAGCACAAATTCTGGCAGGTTAAGTGCCATAGTATAATAAGACAGGGCAAGAAAGAATTTGAGAAGCAACTTGCTTACAATGTAAAATATAACAAACAGAAAATTTTTTAAGTATATCATGAGCTGAAAGCCTGTCAAAATGGCAGCAGAACCACTAGATGACAAAGATGCTAAAGGAATATTTAAGAATGACACGACCACAACAGAGAAGTCAAATGATTTTTTTGCAGCAGTCTTCATTTCAGAGGATGTAAGGAAGATATTCACACCAGAACTATTCTTTTTGCTGACAGATTGAAAACACTGTCACATACTGATGTGTAAATAGAAAAGGTTTTAGAATAATTTATCATTCAAACAGTATTAAGTCACCAGGATTAGATGATAATGACCCAAAAGTTTGAAGAAACTCATATGAAATTGCAGAACTACTAAATGTGTTACATAACCTAACACTGAAAGCTGCCTTTATATCAGAGTGGGGATCAGCAACCCCTGGTATGCATGTCAAGAGTGGCATTCGAGCCAATTCAAAGTGGTATGTGACGCGCTCTGCAGTGTTGCAGAAATTGCAACTCCTACAACCAAAAGCCATTCGAAGCACCTTCTTTTGGCAGCAGTGGGCGGTCCCCAAGCACACCATCAAAAGTGTCTTCCAGATGGCTACTTTTGGTGGTTCCCAGGCACCTGTAGTATGATCCTGGAAAACCAAGAGACGTTTTTGAGCTGAGTGCTGGCTAGAAGGAGGCTTGGAACTGTGAGCGAAGAAACTGCCTCCTGTTTGATTCCTACTGTGTTCAGGGAAAAGTTAGTTTGTGTACATTCTTTGTTAACACACAGGATTGCATCAAAGGAATGCATGAAACCATCATTACTTTCTTCCGCTATTGGAAATAATCTGCAATGCTCTAAATATTAGCTGACCACTGAAGTCAAAAGTGTAACAATACCATGGAAACATTTAGGTCCCTACTGAGACTCTGTGCAAGCAAAAAGACCCACATGGATCCAGTTGGAGGGCCTGGAACTTAAAGACCTTAATGGAGTGCAGCATAAATGTTTAGACCCAGCTCACATGAATTTTTGAAGATACCTTGATCACTTTGTACACTGCCATAGTTGTAAAATTGTAGAAGATGGTAAGTAAAGCTCACAGGGGATTTTTCTCTTTAATCTCATTTTATATCTTTTTTTTTCCTTTTTGATAGGACTTCTTGATTCTCATTATTGTGCGCCAACAACAGCAACTTAAGGTGACAGTGAGAAGTTGAAAAGGTACAAGACAGAGAATCACAGAATCATTGAAATGTAGAGGAAGAAGGGACCTTGAGATGCCAACAAGTCCATCCCTTGTGCAAGGGCAATACCTCCTAGATCATCTCTGACACATGCTTATCCAACCTGATCTTAAAAACCACCAGTGATGGGGGTTCCACAATATCCATTGGAAAAGCTACCCACCTTTATAATTAGAAAGTTGTTTCTAATACCTGAACTAAATCTCTCTTGCTGCAGATTAAGTCTATTATTTTTTCTCCTACCTTTGTGGACATGGAGAATAATTAATCATAGTCCTCTTTAAAATAGCCCCTAACCTATTTGAAGACTTACCAGGTTTTTCCTCATCCTTCTTTCCGCAATATTAAACATGCACAGGTTTTGTTTTAGCCTATCCTCGTGTCAGGTTTTCTAAACCTTTAACATTTCTGTTGATTTCTCTATGCTCTCTCCAATTTGTTCATATCTTTCCTGATGTGGGGTGCTCAGAACTGGACACAGTACTCTAGCTAAAGCCTCACCAGTGTACAAGAGGACAATTACCTCCTATATCTTAGTTACAACACTCATAGGGTATGTCCACACGAGTCTTCTATTTCGAAACAACACTGGTTGTTTCGAAATAAAAAACTGAATGTCCACATGACGTTTTCTTATTTCAAAATGACAGGCTCTGTCATTTCGAAATAAGAACCATCATTTTGAAACAGCTAAAACCCCATTCATTTCAAAACGGCTGTTATTTCAAAATGGTTATTTCAAAATAAGGCCGTTCGTACATGTTGTTTTGAAACAACACCATTGTTTGGAAACACCTGTTTTGAAACAACATGTCCAAACGGCCTTATTTTGAAATAACCATTTCAAAATAACAGCTGTTTCGAAAGCAGGCTTTCCCTTAATTCGAATTAACATTTTCTTAATTCAAATTCACTTATTTTGAAATAAGGACTTTATTTTGAAATAACTCATTTTGAAATAACCATGTATGTGTGGACATAGCCATAGTAAGTCACCCCCAGGTAGGGGCCAGCGGCAGTGGCTGGTTGCCCTGGCCGAAGGTTGGGGGTGGAGGCTGGCCCTGGCTTTGGATCTGGGGTTGTCAGTGGTGGCAGCCAGCCCCAGCAGGGGACCCAGGGCCCCTGGCAGCAGGAGCTGATCAGCCCTGGCCCTGGCCTCAGCCCCGGCCAGGGACTTGGGGCATATAGTAGCACGTAGAGCCCTGCACGATACAAAAATATGGTTCCACATCCAACTTGCATCTGCTCAGTGTCAGCCTGCATCTGATCCAGTATCCTAATGCCACATTTTATGTTCATCTGCATTTGCACTAGCTTTCATGGGAGAAAATCCCACTTCGTCAGATGCTTCGAAGTTCACCCATCTTCAAAGCATCTGACGAAGTGGGATTTTCTCCCACGAAAGCTCATGCAAAAAATAAATTTGTTAGTCTTAAAGTGCCACATGACTCCTTGTTTCTTTTTTGCTGGACTAGACTAACATGGCTATCCCTTTGGAAATTGCATCTGCACTGCCTACACCTCGCACCAGCTCCTGCTCTTACCATAGGAGCAGAGCCTCTGGCTGGCTGCCACAGCTTTGCTAAGCTGAGGCTGGGTTTGGGGAGGAGGGAGAAGCTCCATGCAGTTCAGAGCCTCCCCTGGCTCCAGTCTCAACAATTTTTATTCCACCTGCGGGCTAGGGACCCCAGAGCTGCTGAAATCACTTCGCTGTTCAGTGGCAGTTGACAGTTACCTGATTCGGTGGCCAGCAATGGAGGAAAGTGGGGGATAACTGCCCATCACCAGCTAATTGGTATAATGTGGGGACTGGCCACTGAGGCTTGTAGAGTCAGGCAGGACTAGCTGGAAAGCTGAGCTTCTGTGAGCAACTGTTTCTGATTGGCTGGCACACGCAAGCAGAGCTGAGCTAGGATTTGCTGGAGTGCTTCCTTTGTTCCCTACTGTGCTGTTTACATTGCTCACTGCTCTCTGCAGCGGCAGCAGAGGTAGCAGCAGCAGCCAATGCACCCTGGGCAGATAAAAGTGAAAACAGAATCTGCATATGAGCTGCAATCCACAACAAGGGATCTGCGGATATCTGCATCTGTGGATACCTGCAGATCTGAAGTGTATACCCATGAATCTGCAGGGCTCTAGTGGCAGGAGCCAACTGGCCTTGGAACCAGAGGCAGGAACTGGATTCACCTTGAGGCCGCTCGATCTTTGGTGCTTGTAGGGCCAGCAGCAGGAGCCAGATCTGGTCTTGGAGCCAGCGGAAGGAGCTGGTTTGGGCCCAGGGCCAGTGGTGGCACGCCAGATCTGGCCCTGGGGAGAGTGGCAATGAGCAGAATCCAGCCCTGGATCCAGGCATCGTGGGCTTAGGGCCACTGGCAAGAGCCAGCTTGGCCCCAGGAGTTGGCACAGACCCACATCAGTGGCAGCAAGTTGGTTCAGGCCTGGGCCCAGCAGTGCAAAACAGATCTAGCCTGGGGCTGCTGGTGGGAGCTGGAGCTGGCCCTGGTGCTTGGGCTCGGGGCCAGCAGCAGCAGCTGGCTCAGGCCAGGGATGGCAACAGCAAGCCAGGGTGGGCCTGGAGCTGGCTCAGTGTGTGTGTATGAGTGGGAGTGCTGAGATGTGTATATTTGGGGGGAACTAGGGGGTCCAGTGCTCTGGCCTGAATTATTTGTTGAGGGCAGTGATGCCCAAACTGAACTCCAGTTGGAGGTCCCAACAGAAGAATTTGTTATGTGATAAGCATAGCTGTTAGTAGGCGGTGTTGCCATTAATTAGCCCTGACTAACAGTCAATCCTGAGCTGAGCTGCTGCCATCAATCTTAATCAAGGTCGTACCTTGCTCCCACCAAGTAGCTGACATAACTTGCAAGCTCTGTAAAATAACAAGACCAGGGCAAAAGAATGTGGTAAATAAGTGTAAAAAATAACCAGATATCCATGCTATTTTCCCCCTTAGCAGAAAATAGTGTATAAAAGCTAGTGCTTAGGCAACCCTTTTTTGGAACTTCATCATCGGGGCAACTGCTGCTCTCACTGCCACGAGTCATCACTCCCTGTGCTCTGCACCTGCAGTCATTTCACTGGAGCTCCCATCTGCTGTAGGAGCGTAAGCATTGGTGCTTTCCTATTTCTTTTCTTTCTTGTCTGTTTGTTTAATAAAACTATTTTGTTTTTACCTTTAAATTGTCTCCTGGTGTTGTGCCTACCTAACCCCTCGAACCTTAAGACCTGAGCTATAGTTTGTAGCCAGAGTCCTGTTACGCCAGCAGGAATGATTTCTAAAAGGAAACAACAGCATATGTGTAAAGTAAACTTAATTACAGTTTAATATTAGAATAGGCTAGGCTAGGACGTATGTTCATATTGATAAGAATGCATCAAATTCTGCAACTAATTCCAAAATACCTACGTACACCTTAAAGCACTGTGGGATCTGCTGTTTACAATTTGTTGCAAACTTCACCACTTGCAACCAATTGTTTCTCTTAGAATCACTTAAACTGTATGCTATTGTAGTTTAAGTGCTTTTTAACTCACACTAAAGGGATTATGTTTCAGGGATTTTGTGCCTTGTTTTGTATTTTTATATCATATTGTAGTAGCGATTATTATTTACATCAATAATAAGATACTTTGTTTAATGAAAAATATTGCCTGTGTCAAATACTTTATTAGAAAACTTTATGTGTGTTCTTTAGTGTTTTCTTAATGACCCTGGAAGCTTCTACCTCAAGAACAGACTGTGGTTGAAATAGGCAGGTTATTTATAGCAATGTACCAAAAATCTTTTTTTGAGGATAACACTAACTTCTAGATCTTTTCCAGTGGTATTACTTCCTAACCACCTAAATATTCCTCAGTCTGTAGTTTTGTGTTTGATGTTTTGTTCCTAGGTAAAGTACTTTGCACTTATCTTTATTAAATTTAATCTTGTTGAATTCAGATACTTTCCAAAATTTGTTAAAGTGATTTTGGATTCAGTTCCTGTCCTCCTAAATACAATCTAGCCCAGCTAGGTGCTCTTTAAAAGTTGTATAACCATAACCGCCACTCTGGTATCCATGTAGTTAATGCACATATTGAATAGTACCAAACTCAAGAGGGACTCCTGGGGGATGCCACTAAAAATGCCTTCCCAGTTTGACAGTAAACCATAGATAACTACCCTTTGAGTTCCAAAGGACTGTCAGTCTAGTTCAGCAAAACAAACATGGAGTCTTTAAAAGTGCCCCAAGTCTCCTTGTTTGTTTTACCCTTTGAGCATGGGTTTTCAACCATCTGCACACCTACCTTATAGTAATTTCATCTGTACCACATTTCCTTAGTTTGCTCATGACAATGTCACATGGTACTCTTCTCAAATGCTTTGCTAAAATCAAGATATATTATGTGCTCTGCTTCTGCCCTTCTACTAGGCCAGTAACCATGTCAAACACTGAGAGTCAGAACATTAAAATCTAAGAAATAGAACTGAATGTGCAATACCCACATGGCAGCATGGTTTACTGAATACGCCTCACAGTATGACAGGGTCTCCACTATTTTTTACTGTTAGATTTAAGATGTCACGTGATGTTTTCCCCCTAAAATTTGAAAAGTAAATGAATTATTTTATTTTTATTTTTAATTTTAGTTTTATTTATAATTAGGCCTTAATCTATAATGTGTGGCAGAGTTTATATATGGATTTGTACTGACAGCTTGATTATTGATATTCACAATGCTTTTTTGGTGATAGTTTGCAAGGTTATAGAGTACTGGCACCTTTTTTTGCTGGCCCTGCTGCCCAGATGGAGGGCAGGGTTAGCAGGGGAAAGGAGAGTACTGTTAATTTTTTGTTGTTGTTGTTTTTTGTTTTTTACAAAACCCCCCCACTGAGTATACACATCTTTGTGCCATGTGTCTATATTTATGTTCCAGCATTCCTTAAATACATATATCAGTACTATATATTTCAAATACTGTGTATGGGAAGTTATATTAGTCTAAGTACAGAATCTTTCCTTCCTTTAATAAATGGAAGCCGCTAATCTCACAATAGCACTAAAGAAAAAGTCATCAAACCTTTATATTAGCCACAATTAATATATTTTTAGTTCATTTATACCCTTGTATGGTTAAAATAATCCCTCGCTAGTTTAGATCATTGCTTTTTTAGTGTTAAATAGGTCTGTATGGCAGGTAAAATGTAAGTGAATCCTCTGTATTTGGCACTCTATATATCTAAGCCTTGGAGACACAGAAATTTTATGACTAATGGCAATTTGGTGCCACCTAGTGGTTCATAGGCTATTAGAACGGGTTTAATTGTAGCCATGTCAATTTTAGGGACTTTTAGAATAGAATTAATTATTCTATTTCAAACTAAATGCAGTTGCATAAGACTATTTCTTGGGAAGAAATCTAAAAATACAAGGAAAAGAAAGCCCTCTGAGATTCAATAACATTATTTAATAAGAGGTAGCTTCAGGTACAAAATCCTTTGTTTCCTATACAATTAAGTAATACTTAGAAAGAGGAACTGTTTTTAACAGCTCACCAGAAAAAAGTCTCTTTGGCTTGCTAGGGACTGGGTATGGGTCTAAAGGTAGGGCTGAAAAGCAGTAGGATCACGTGCATCCTTAGGATTACTGCTCTATTTGCACAAGGAACATTCATTAATATCAGTGGTCTGTTCTCTGTGCAGCCTGAGGATAGTTTATGATTCATAGAAAGTAAAGCATTATTGGTGGAGATTGTTTGTATTGTAGGATATATTTTTAACAGTCCAGCTCTCAGTATTAACAAGTTTTGAGTGCATAATTTACTGTGAATGTCACCAAAAACTTCTAAGAAATGTTAATCGTTTTAGAGCCAGGCAGAAATTCCAGGCTAAATTATGACTCCCAAAGCTGTAACTGCATTGTGGGCAGAAAGAAGTGCTCCACTTGCGCAGCATTGGCTGGAAGCAATGGACCAAATTCAGAGATGTTTCAGATGATGTTAGTTAAACCGTTTAACAGTCAGTTGCATTCCCTTATGAGTACTTATATCCACTACAAGGGAGTGCATTACTGCAAGAGGGACTCACCTCATCTTAAAAATCACCTCTGGATTACATCCGCTATGTCTACAGAGACTGGAGGCAGGCATAATAACTTTAAGAGGCAGAGGGGAAATATACCCCTTGCCAGTCCTTATTAGTAATCATGTTTATTGTAGTAGTGCATAAGGGCCAACTAAGAATGGTGCCCCACTGTGCTAGGTACTGTTCAAATACAATAGCCCTGGCCTGAGGAACTAAAAAACATAAAAAGACAAGACACAGGGACAAAGTGGGAGAAAGAGCATAACAGGCAAGCAGAGTCAACAATACAACACACAAGGAATCCTGTGGCACTTAAAAACTAACAAATTTATTTATCACATGAGCTTGTGTGGGAGAAAATCTCATTTTGTCAGATGCTTAGAAGTGCCATTAACTGCAGTGGAACAAAAGTGAAATAAACTAACAGACTACCCTTCTGGAAATGTTTGAACTGATCTTGTGAGTGACCCTTCCTCTCTGCATGATCAACAATTTTATTAGTCTTTAAAAGTGCCACAGGACTCCTTGTTTGTTTTGCTGAACTAGACTCACATGATTACCCCTTTGAAACTTCACAATACAAAAGTAACAAACAGTTTGTTTTCATGTTGTGGGGGGGGGGCTGTTGTTTTTGTTTATGGTGGGGTTTTTTTGTAGGTTTAGTTAATAGAGGATTAAATGAAAAGAAACAGGGGAGGGAACACTGAAGAGAAGTAAGGGTGTGGGGGACAGGGCAGGGAAAAAGAAAAGTCCTTCCTATACCTGTCCAGAAAGAGTAGCATGAACTTCATAGAGTAATATAGCCATCTACCTATTTTCAGGGCAAGGCCATATTCCAATTCCTCTCTTTCACCCCGTGGCAATGAGTGTTCAGTGGCACTATTGACTCCTCTTTGCAATTGAGTGAAGTCAGCCCTCATTGTGGCTTCCTACTCTCTGCAAGACTGGTCGAAGCAAGAAGCTTCTCTATCTTCTTTTGCTTTACTTGGGCATCTACTCATTGGCAATTGTCATTTGGCCCTTAGAACTGCATGTCAGAATTCAAATTTACATTGCTAGAAATTGGTTAGCTATTTAGAACATAAAATGTTTCACTGAACTGTTAGACCTCAGGATTTTAAAGTTTTCTTGCAAGTGAATGTTAACAATTTTGTTCTTGATATGCAATTTCTCCTTCAGTTTTTGATATTTTAAGAGGTGTTCTAAACTTCAGAAAACTATTCAATGAAATATTTGAGGCTAAGTCCTTTAGTGTAGTGGTTTTCAAGCCAAGCATCAGGAGCCAGCATTGGATCACAGATCCTCAGGTACTGCACTGCAGCCCCCTCAACCCCACTACCACTGATGAAAGACTGCAATGCATTGCTCAGAGATGTAATTGTTGGGTCCAAAGCAGAAAAAAAAAATTAACTGGGATCTGAGTAAAAAAGTTTGAAAACCTCTGCTCTAGTGCTTACCCAGCTAAAACTCCCACTGAATTTAATGGGGACCTTTTACCCGTGGAAGGGCTAAACCTTTCGGGTAACAAATTTCAGAGAGGTAGCCATGTCAGTCTAGCTCAGCAAAACAAACAAGGAATCCTATAGCACTTTTAAAGACTAACAAAAATTGTTCACAAGTTCTTGTGGGTGAACAGTTCCAGAAGGGTTAGTTTGTTAGTCTGTTTCTCCATTGTCTCACTGCAGTCAGTGACAAAACTCTCTGGTTATGTCTACACTTGCAAGTTAGTTCAAATTAAGGATGCTTAATTTGAACTAACTTAGTCCCTGCCTACACTAGGCTTTCATTAGTTTGAATTAAGCAACTCCTTAATTCAAACTAATTAATGTTAGTTTGAACCAGGGGCGTCGCTGGTTCTGGGCACGCTGGGGCACATGCCCCAAACCCAGTGCCAGTGCCCCGGATGTCCAGCCCAATCGGGCCGGAGATCTGGGGCCCAGTCGCCAGCAGCCGTGGAGGTCCCATCCTCTGCTGGGGATCTGGGGCCTGGCAGGCCACGGCCGCGGCAGCCCCCTCCCCTGCCAGGGATGCCACCCAGCCAGGGGGCAGGGCCTGTGGGCTGTGGGCGGGGCCTGGGCCAGTGCCCTGGGTCCCTTCCACAGCCAGCGACGCCCCTGGTTTGAACTAGTAAGACCTGCCCTTTAGGTCAAACTAAGCCCTTAGTTTGATCCTTTATTTGAACTTGGTACAATGTGGACATTGAAGTCTACTTTGATAGTTTCAACTAAGGGCAGTTAGTTTGAATTAACAAAGTGGGTTAAGTCAAATTAACTGTAATTACACTTAATCCATGTTGGTAATTTGAACTAATAAGTTCAAATGTAGTTCAAACTACATTCAAATTTACTAGTTTGAATTAACAAATTTGAGCTAAGTTTGGGAAGTGCAGACATAACTCCTCTGATTTCAGTAGGGTCAGGATACCATCTTTTATCTATGGATTGTATACTACTACTCCAGAGAAGGAATAAGACATTTTTATTTACAATTACTTTCCTTTGTGCATGAAGGAAAAAGTGTTTAAAATTTCATGACTCATTTTTATAATGCTACAGCAATTCAGGCATAAATTTGGACACTGATTCTTAAATCTATTTTTATCCATTATTCTGATGTGTAGATGTGTTTGGGGGTTGGTCAGCTTTATGTATTACTCTGATGCTGGAGAAAAAGGTTAATATACAGTAGCCTCAGGGCTATATACTGCCTCCGTCTATATGCAAATTTCCAACTTTTATGCACATGGTTCTAATTATTCATGGTTAGCTCTCTGGTCTGGAGGAACACTTAATAATTAAAAGACTTTAAATACTGAAAACTGTATGAGATAAATACATAAAAAGTATAGCTCCTTCAAGTGAAAAAAATGCAGATTTCTGGTAACCTGAAATCCAACAACTTCCCATCCTGAATAGCTGCACACCTCCATACTGCTTACAGTTGGCATTAGCAGAGTCACTCACTGCTAGGCAGTAAGAGCTCGCTCACAGAGAAGGTATATTAAAAAAATCAATTGAGAAATCAATACATCTTACCAAGTTATCAGAAGTGCTTCAGATGCTTAAGTTGCTAAATAGCATTTGATTCAAATAAAATATATCTCACATCCTTTGTATTAAAGGGAGACTGGGTTTAGATTTTTTTCCCCCTCATATTGATTAGCATTTTTCACTCTGGCGCCAATTTATACAAGGTTTCAATGTACTTTAAACCCAGATGGTTCAGTTTAACTTTTTTTTTTTTTAAGTCCAGCAAATCATTTCAACAATCATGGGAAATCAAGCCGTATAAAATGCTTTTTAGTTTTATTTCCCAAATAGTGGTATAAAAACCCAATATAATGAAGGGCTATAGGAGAGATCTCTAGAAGTGCTTTGAAAAAGCAACAATCAGTGAAGTAGAAAAACAAGGGAACAAAGAATGGATTTCATAGTAAACGGTTTCTGTTAGATTTCATCTCTAGATACGACATTGATATTTTATATGCATATAAATTATATTTCATGGGAACACTAAAGGGTAAATTAACAGTGTGTGGCACAGATTAGACATTCAGATACCACAAATGGCAGATTATCATTTAGTTAACATTTTGGCAAAACAATTAGGAGTGTCAGTAAAGTATTTTCAAACCATATTTTATTATGCAGGAAAATACATATTTTTCAGTAAGTCTGTTGGCAATGCCGTTGTCAAATTCTCTTATCAGAGCCTTAGTGATTGAACCTTTAATGCAAGACTCATAAGTAAAATCTTTTTTTAATAAAAGAGTCAGATTTTGAATTAAAAACACAGTAAACACCAAGGGACAGTTGACTTTACGGACTGATAAGTGGATGCAAAGCCTCTCCCCCTACAGGTATAGAAGCACAGAAGATCTGGGATGGAAGGGACCTCAAGGGGTATGTCTACCCTAGCAAATTACTCTGGTTTAAGGAGGCTTAATCTGGACTAATTTGGACCTTATCTACACTAGGCATTGCCTAGTTCAAACTAAAAAATTTTTCAGTTCAAACTAAGCAAAGCTTAATTCTAACTAGTTAGTTTGGCTGGTTAGTCTGAACTAACTGCTTAATTTGAACTTATTTCGAAAATTAGTTCAAACTAGCGTGAGGTAGTCATGCTAATTTGAACTAAATAAGTTCTAACTAGCAATTAATTCGAACTAACCATGTTATTTTAGTTTGAACTAACTTTTAGTTGTAACTAGCTGTGCTTTTTTAGTTTGAACTAAAAAGTTAGTTGGAACTAAAAAGTTAGTTAAAACTAAAAAAAATCATGGTTAGTTTGAACTAACTTTGAACTACTTAATTTGGACTAAGCAAGTCCAAACTAAGCTTTTAGGTGTAGACATATCCAAGAAGTTGTCTAGTCTACCCTCTGCTCAAAGCAGGAACCATCTCAGCTAAATCATCCCACTCGTGTTTGTCAGGCTAGGCCAGGAAAACCTCTAAGAATGGTGATTCTACCAGCTCCCTAAGTAACCCTTTCCAATGCTTCACCACCCTCCTAGTGAGAAAGCTTTTCCTAACATCTACCCTAGACCTCTCTCACTGCAACTTGATACCATTGCTTCTTGTTCTGTTATCTGCCACCAGTGAGAACAGCCTAGCTCCATTCTCTTTGGAACCCCACTTCAGGTAGCTGAAGGATGCTGTCAAATCCCATCTATTCTCCTCTTCTGAAGACTAAATAAGCCTAGTTCCATCAGCCTCTCCTCATAAGTCATATGCTCCATTCCCTTAATCATTTTAATTGCCTTCCACTCAACTTACCCTCCCCAACTTGTCCACATCCTTTCTACATGGGGGTCCCAAAACCAGACACAATACCTCAGATGTGGTTTCATCAGTGCCAGATAGCTGGGAATAGTCATTTCCCACAATCTGCTGGTAATGCCCCTACTAATGCATCCCAATATTTTGATAGATTTCATGGGAACATGGGCACACTGTTGACTCTCATCCAGCTTCTTGGCCACTGTAACTTCCAGGTCGTTTTCTGGAAAATTGCCATTTCACCACTCAGTCCCCGACCTGTAGCTATGCATGGGATTCTTGAAAACTAAGTCCTGGTTGAACCTCACTGAATTTCTTAATCTGAATCCTATCCCTACTCTCTAGTGTATTCACTACCCCCCCCAGCTTAATGTCATACTGCTGTGGGGGCAATCCATCACATCATCCAGCTCATTAATGAATACATTGAACAAGACTGACCCCAGGACCAAACCCTCGGGCACAATATTTCATACCGGCTGCCAACCAGACATTGAGCTGTTGATCACTACCCACTGAGCCTGATGATGTAGCCAGTTTTCTATCCACCTTTATAGTTTATTCATCCAACCTATATTTCTTTAACTTGCTCGCAAGAATACAGTGGGACACATAGCGAAAGCTTTGCTAAAGTCAAGGTTATTACCCTTTCCACTTTCCCACCATATCCACAGCCAGCTACCAAATGATAGAAAGGCAATGAAGTTGATCAGACATGACTTGGCCTTGGTGAATCCATGCTGACTGTTCCTGATCACCTTCCTCTCTTCCAAGTGCTTCAAAATGGACTCTGAGGACCTGCTCCATACTTTTTTCAGGGATTGAGGTGAGGCTGACTGGTCTGTAGTTCCCTGGATTTTCCTTTTGCATTTTCTAAAGATAGACACTATATTTACCTTTCATCAATCATCCAAGACCTCTCCTGATAAGCGTAAGTTTTCAAAGATTATGACTCTGCTGTCACATCAGCCAACTTCCTCAGCAACCCTGGATGAATTGTGACTGGACCTATAGTGTTGTGCATGTCCAACTTTTCTAAATAGTCCTGAACTTCTTTTAACACTGAGAGCTGCTCACTGCCTCCCCATGCTATGCTGCCCAGTGCAATAATCTGGGAGCTGATCTTGTCTGTGAAGATAGAGGGTAAAAAAAGCATTTAGTACTTTAGCCTTTTTGACATCATCCGCCTCTAAGATATCTCCCCCATTAAGTAAGGGTATGTCTACACTAAAAGCTGAATTCAAATTGATTGTTATCAATTCGAATTCTATTAAGTGCATGGACACACTGGCTTTCCTCAGTTCGAACTGAGGAACTCCTCAGTTCAAATGGATGACTTTGAATTGGTCAAACCTCATTTGACTTTGAAGTCAGGGTCAATTCAAACTGAGTAATTCAAATTTACCCAGTGTGGGCATGTCAATTTGAACTCACTGTTAGTTTGAATTAGCTACAGCTTGATTTTCCCTATACAATCGCTTCCCTTACCTAATTTGAACTAGCAAGTCCTGTTCATTTCCATCCCAATTCAAACTGGATTTTCTAGTGGGACCATGTCAATTTGAATTGACTGAATTCTAATTAATAATTATTAGTTCAAATTGACTGATTTGAATTCACTAATTAGAATTGAAACGCTCAGTGTAGACATAGCCTAAGAGACTCACACTTCCCCTGACCTTCCTGTTTCTAACATACCTGTAGAAACTCATCTTGTTACCATTCATGTCCATTGTTATCTGCAGCTACAATTGTGCTTTGGCCTTCCTGATGTCACCCCTGAATGCTTGAGAAATATCTTTATACTCCTCCATAGTCATCTGTGAAAGTTTCTACTTCTTGTAAGCTTCTTTTTTGTGTTTTAATTCACTGGAGATTTATCTGTTAAGCTAAGTCAATATAGCAGTGCCCAGACTGCCCGTATTTGCTGTTCTTTCTGTACATCAGAATGGTTTGTCCCTGTGCACTCAGTAAAATTCCTTTAAAATACAGCCAGCTGTCCTAGACTTCATTTTCCCTCATATTAGCCTCCTACAGGAATCTTCTCCCTATGCAGAAGGTCCTGGGTTCAAGCCCCAGGGGGTTGGACTCGATCTCATGAGGTCCCTTCCAACCCTATTATTCTATTCTATTTCCCTTAAGGATGCAAGGTCTGCTCTTTCTGAAGTCCTGGGCCAATATTACATGGTTCTCCTTTATTTCTTTTGTTAGGATCCTGAACTCGAGCTTCTCATGTTCACTGTTGTCCAGACTGCCTTCCTTTCTTCCCCTACCAATTCTTCTCTGTTTCTGAGCAGCATCTTAGGAGGAGTACAGCCTGTAATTTGTTCCTCCAGCACTTATACCAGGGAGTTGTCCCCAACACTCTCAAAAAACTTTCTGGATTGGCTGAACAGTGCTGTATTGCTCTCCCAGTAGATGTCAGGGTGATTGTAGACCCCCATGAGAACCAGAGATTGGAAATTGGAAACTTCTAGTTGTCTAAAGACAGCCTCATGTACCTTATCTGCCTCGTTAGGTGATCTAGAGCAGACACCTCATGACATCAACCTTGTTGGCCTCACCAGTAAACTTAACCAGACATTCTCAGCAGGCTTTTCTCCAGTTTCATACTGGAGCTCTGAATAATCATACTGCTGTATTACATACAGTGCAACTCCTCCATCTTTTCTCTCCTGCCTGTCCTTCCTCAACAGTTTGTACCCAACCATGATAGTGCTCCAGTGATGTGAGTTACTCCACCAAGTTTCTGTTAGTCCAGTTGTATCATATTTCCTGGACTATACTAGGACTTCCAATTCTTCCTGTTTTTTTCCCCAGACTTTTTGCATTCATGTATAGACAACTAAGATAACTAGCTGATTTCCCTACTTTCTCAATATGAATCAGGAGGCCTCCCCAGCTGCACCATCTTCTTTGTGCTTTCACTTAGAATCTCACTTCCCTACTCACCCACTTCTGGATTTATTTAGGTTTCCATCCCCCAGCAAACTTAGTTTAAAGCCCTCCTTACTATGGCTATGTCTACACTAGAGGGCTCAGTTAAGCTGACTTAACAAGGTCAACTTAAAGTCAACTTCATTGTCGACTTAGAGAGTACCCATTTTTCTAAGTCAACTTTATTAAATCAGGTTTAAATGGGTCCCCTGGCTTAATTTGACTTTATTAAATCAACTTAAGTGGCTACATAGGCTTAAGTTGACTTAATAAAGTTGACTTAATGCCTAAAGTTGACTTTAAGGGCAGAAGTTATTAAGTCAACTTAAGCAAGTGCTTAAGTCTACTTAATAAACTCCAGATGTGGCCAGGAAGTTGCTTAAGTTGATTTAAGACTGGTTAAGTTGACTTAAAGCCTCCAGTGTAGACATAGCCTATCTTAACTAGCCTGTTTGCGAAAATGCTCTTTTCTCTCTTTATTAGGTAGGCCCATCTCTTTCTCGCAATATGGAACAATATCCCATGATCAGAGAATCTAAAGCCTACTATCTGACACTAATTCAATGGTTCCTACCTAGGCCTTTTTCTTCAACAAGGAGGAAGGATGAGAACATAACTTGTTCCTCAAACTCCTTTATTCTTTTTCCCAGAGCCACATAGTCTGCAGTGATCCACTTAAGGCCATTATTGGCAATGTGGTTGGTACCCATGTGGAGAATGAATTCTGGTTAGCTGGTAGTAATTGAAAGCTGTTGATAGCTGTCTGGAAGCCACCTTATCTGAAGTGCTAGTGGTTTTATTTTGTTCTTGTTAATCAATATTTGTAGTTCAAGCCCATGCAGATCTAGCAAAGTGGCCAAGATACAAACAGGCATAAAGATTGAAGTCATACAATTCTGGAGGAGGTATATTTGCAAGATACTATAGGAAACCTTGCACTGCTACTGTCTCTTTTGTGGATATAAAGATCAATTTTATTTATAGAACTCTGCTAATTTAGTAGCTTTCGGAAGAACTAAGAGGCAAAGTTCTGTGCTGCTAGTCAATTTTTTTTTTCTTTAATTTCTCATTTCTTCCCTTTAATCTATGCCACCTTAACCTTCTGTTTGAAGCACAGAATGAACTCACTGCAACATCCACTGGTCATGCTAGGCAATAGCTCTTGTTTGATCTTCCAAATAAGAGAATTCTACTGCTATAAAATTAACTTTCCTATGTTGATTTTTTCCACCAATATGCATCGAACCGCCATTCAAGAGACTGTTGGTCTGGCATGTCAGCTCTTCTTAATTTATCTTTAATTTATAGTAGTCATGATAGCATAGCTAGTTGCATTTGTACAATCTAAAGACTTAGAGCAGGGATTTAGCTTTCTTCAGCCTCCTCTGAATTGGATGATCACACCCTACCTAAATGATAGATTTTTCTGTGGTTGCTGGAGGGCAAACATTGGTGGCCTTTTGTTTCTGTAATTGCAGCTTTGTTCTAGTTTTTATTTCTGCCTCTATTTTTCCCAGCTAAACTTTTTTTGATGACTTTCAGGACAGTTTGCTTACAGAACATCTGAAAACATAGAAACATGCACAGGCCTTTGGATGGAATTTGTCTCTATAGATTTTTCATGTGGATGTGAATCTTTTGACCCTTTAAGGGAACAGCATATTTTCAAACAAACAGGGCATGGTCTCCCCCATCTTGTGTAGTCATTTACTGAAGAGTAAAATGGATGTAAAACTACCAGTCTGCTCCTCTTGGCATTTGGCTGTGACACTAGGAATTCCTTTTCCTGACCTGAAGATGAGCTCTTTGTGGTTTGAAAGCTTGTCTCTCTCCCCAACAGAAGTTGGTCCAACAAAAGATATTCTCACTTGCTTTGTCTCTCCAAGTCAAAATTGTAGTGTTTTGTACCCACTTTGTAATTACCTCATACAAATGCAAGTGACTACGCAGGGAGTGAAACAATGGAAAATCAGGCCCACAGAGTGCAATGCACACTACACACTATTTATCCTCAAACATACAGCCTTCAGTAATTACGTGCTTCAGAAAAGTACTTAGGCACATGTTTTATGGATGGGAGTAATTTAATTGATTTTAATAGGCCTTTTCACATCCTTAAAAATAAGTAGGTGCTAAAACAGTTTCCTCAGTTAGGGCCTTCATGTACTGAAGAAGGTCTACCATAATTTCACAAGTTCCAAAAGGGTAGCCATGTTAATCTAGTTCTGTAAAATAAACAAGGAGTCCTGTGGTACTTAAAGACTAACAAATTTATCAAAATGGGATTTTCTCCCACAAAAACTCATGTGGTAATTAACTTTGTTAGTCTTTAAGTGCCACAGGACTAAATTTCGTAGATAAGCTTCATAGAACCATCACAAATAGGTCTGATCCAGAGTCCATTGACTTCCATGGGCTTTGGATCAGGTCATTAGAGTAAGCTGTTCATTATGAATGAATTGGTAGATACAGCCCACTTTTTCTACTCAGGCTGCTCCTGATCAAACTGATATTTTTCCTGAATGTGTTAATTTATTGACTCTTCAGAGAAGAGTCAACAAAATTGCCATCCCCAAGCACTCAAAGATCACAAGTAAGGCTCCCAAAATCATGATCTTGGCTTAAAAATAATAAACGTTGGGTACTTTTTTTTGTTAATCTGGTGGTTTGGAGCCTGCAGGCTGAACCCGAGTCACATTTTCAACATTTTCTCTGCAACCATAAAGGCTAGAAATTTACTTTTTTATAAAAATAAATGGTAAGATTCTTACACAGTCTCATTAATTCAGCAGCTGGAGCTTTAAGAAAAAAAAAACAAGTATCATGAGACTCCCAATAAAAACACAAACTGGAAATACAATATTCAGATAAATGTCAGGTCCTGAAATGAAGTGAATTGTTTGAGAATTTTGTTAATTTTGTTCTTTGTTATTACCAACACTGACATTATTCAAATGAAGTCATTTGCCACAAAATAGCTTTTAAGAAAAAATTTACAAGGCTAGTTATGGTTTTTCCAAAGTTTCCATTTTCAAACATTTTGATAAAAACTAAACAAAAACTGATCTGTTTGTTTTTCATCTTCATTTCAATCTCTATTTTTGTTCTATTTTTAAAAATTTCTAGTTACTACAGTATTGCTAAACTCAAATATTCAAAACTCATTTGTGAGATCCCCAAAATGATAAGACTATATAAAAAAAGATTATATAAAAATTTAAAAAAATGTTGTCAAGGCTTTTTCCCCACTCTGGCACTCTGAGTGCAGAAGGTGGGGGCCCGCAACAGGCCAGAAAAGCCACTGGCCTTAAAGCCTGCTCTTAAAAGTCTCCAAGGCCTCCAATTCCTGGCCTTGGAGTGGTATCACTGCCACCACCCAAATGCATAAAAAAACCTCTTGAGACCCAGGAAGGCGCACTTGGGAATTCCTCCCTGTGAGGTACTTGCAATCCTCTTTATTCCTCCTTCAGGAAAGTGACTGAACTCCAGCTGCAATATGAGCTGGAACTGGAACAGGGTTCCCTCTAGTAGCTGCCTGTGCAGTCTAAGGCACGGGCACACAAACCTCTTGCCTCTCAGGACACAGAACCAGAACTTAGTTAAAAGGTAAACTCTTTAATCAAAAAGAACAGATGATAAACACAGAGAGTTGCTTCTCTGGGAATTAACTTAGGTAGTTACAGGGTAGTGGGGTTGGGGTTGGGTTACATGTGCTTAGCACAGAGAAATCCAAAAAACAAGCCAAAAACAAAGAAAATACCCTGACCGCGTCTAAGTAAACATTCCCTGTTCTACTCACGCCTGGTCAGTACCAACTTAACTTATCTCTGGTAAGGATGTTGCTGGATTCTTCCTCAGGCCCCTCTGGCCTCCTCCTGATCCTTCCAGGAGCTCTGCTGCCTCCAAACAGGCCCAGGCCAGGCTGCTGTTACCATTCAAAAAGCTGTGCTTCGTTCCTATTGGCTGTCCTGGGACTCACTGACCAGAGTGTTAACCCCTTCCTCCCCAAGGGTTATTACAAATGTTTTGTCCTCTAATTGTTAAAATCTCTTTGTGTACCTCTAATGTGTGAGTGGTATGAGCCGTTCTGAATGAAGTTAATATCATGCATCAATTCTAGTTTACTTTGCTGCTCCAAAATCAATACCTGCCTAACCCCCAGAACAAAAAGCCAAATGGATTTTTAATATGCATAAAATGGCAGAAATTTACAACAAGCTCTGTCTGGTAATGAAGAGCTTCCAATTTCTCCCTAAGCCCTGAAATGCTGATTTCCTTTGTACTATCCTTCTCCCCTTCCTCCCAAGACCCACATCAATTATGCATTCTGTATCAACTGATTATGAGTCCTCCATCATCACAGGAACTCTGTCCACACAGCCCTACATATATCCCTTACACTCCCTCTACACTTCTGTTTTTTCTTCACCTTTCACATCTGGGCAGTAACCAGCATTTGAGTTAAACATTTGCTTTTGAAACTATTTGTTTCAGTAAAACTTCCATGTTTAAATACTCACATAAGGTAAAAGGGCTGTGAACATGCTCAGTGAGAATTTACTTTTGATTTCAAGTGAATATTTGTAGAAAAAAATTGAGTGTTTGCTCAGTTTTGAAATAAATTAAACCTATCTCAGATCTGTGTTTCTGTTATGCATGGTACTTATCAAGTTGACTGCTGAATTATTTCGTGATACAATCATTTAACTTCAAATCTTGATGCTATACAGGTCACATTGTTCTGGGATATTCAGAGGGGAATTGTCACTTTCAGACAACTAATATCAGTCACTCTTCTAGCTATATTTGATTTGTAAGCTCAGGAAAGTGCAATGGCAGTTAACTGCTCTTAAGCAATCCACTTGCAAGATGGATTTATTTCTTGATTAATGATGGAGCTTAGCCAAGTATTAATTCACTTTTTTATACTATCACAGACTTGATGCTAATATCATTCTTATTCTATCCACCCTTAAAATTACTATGATTACTCTAATTGTTAAAAAGCTATTATTTGATTCTGATTTCCAGAGAAATTATTAATCAGTAGCACATCTGCCATTTTTTACTCAGTTTTGGAATACATTGTTGCATCTCAATTAACAAAAGATCTATCAACTGAAGCACTGCCACATGAATTTTAGTAAGGTTTTCAGGCACAACATAAATTCTGTCCTGACTGATCATGATTCTTGTTATATGCTGTATAATATGTGTAAATGCATTGAATTGCAGAATTGTTCGCTGCACCCAGTACTTGAGATTTGGCTGTTATATGCAATAATCTGACTATGCAGCAGTGGAAGATCCATGTAGAGTTTCAGTGTCTGCATATTCTTCGTGACACCATTTTTGTTCCTTCCAATCTGCAGGCTGTGCTCTTGTTAACTCTTACTCTTTTGCTGTGTCACAGGCTATGGGTATTAAACAGAATTATAGTTTTTAATCTCATCTTCAAAATTATGCTACTCAGTTACTACTCACATAACAGGATAATCATCTCTGCACTTTTAGCTTCATTGTTATGGCCAAGTGAAGAAATGAAGAGAGCAAACATCTCAGACATTTAATGCTGGAAACATCATTGATTTTCCCTTTATAACTGCTACTTTTTTCATAAGTACTTGGTGAATTTGATGTAGAATGATCAATCACTCAAACATATGTCAAGCCTTTGAGGCTATATTTACACTAGCAAATTAGTCTTGATTAAGGAGGCTTAATCTGGACTAATTTGGTCCCTACAGCTAGCTTGAACCTAAAGTTATTTCAAACTAAAAAACACGGCTAGTTTCAACTACAAAGCTGCAATTAGTTTGACCTAACCAGGAACTGCTTAGTTCTTCCTAAGGAAGTCTACATGAAGCTTCGTGGTGTAGCCATAGCCTGAGTGTCCTTACGCAAGAATCTTAAAGGTCTGTTGGTATTTGTGTATTGAATCATGCATATGAATTGCTCATTACTAAACTGCTAAAATTCACCTGTAAGCGAGATGCCTGAGCCTCTATAGAGGGCACCTGTAAGTCAAGCCCCATGCCTCCTTATAGGGAGTTGGGCTAGGAGGCAGTGTAAGTGAGGCACCCGAGCCTCCGTAGAGGGCTCCTGTAAGCCAAGGCCCCGTGCCTCCTTGGGGTGCCTGGTTAGGAATCTCTCCCCACCGCCACGCCCCTCGGGCGGGCAGCGGCCAACATTCCTGGGCTCTTCCCCAGGGCATATTGATGAAGGTGGCTGTCTCTAACCTGCAGGAGTAGCCCAATAAGGGTTACTGTCCTTGGCCCTTGGAAAGGGACACGCAGACAAAACACAATAGTCTTGCAAGTAGAAACGGAAGGAAACTAGCGAGGTCCTAGGGGTGCGGATGAGAAGCTTCCACTACAGGCTCAGAAGTAAGGAGATGGGTGGCTATTGCCTGCCCAAACTCCACTGTGTCCCAGTCCAAGTCCTGACCCTGAGATATCTCATTGGGAAATTGGCCGGTGGGGTCCCAACCGCAACATGCCAGTAGGGCCCCTGGGTTGGCCCCTACCGTATAGGGGTCCTGTCTATGATCCACTTCAGGGCTGCTGCATGTGCTAGGGAGCCAGTGGGGTCCAAACTGCAAAACATCAGTAGGGCCCCTGGGCCGGCCTCCGCAGTACAGGGGTCCTGTCTCCTGTCCAAGCCCCATTCCAGGGCTGCCGCATCTGGCAGGGAACCAGCAGGGTCTGAACTGCAACACCCCAGTACTTCCCCCAAGTATGTGTCTGGAGGATGGGGGTCACCAGCGCCCCTTCTCCCTACCACATTTGGGGCCCAGGTACCTGTTCCTCCTCTATGTCTTTGGGGTAGCAGTCCCAGGATAGGTTACCGAACTGCTCTGGGCAGTTGTCAGGGTTCTGGAGGGCCAGCAGGTTGGGTATGTCCTCTGCAGAGGGGAGTTCCTCCAAGTCACAGCCAGCTTCCCCAGTGTCATTGTTACTTGCCAGGGGAAGTTCTTCTAGGTCACTGGTGACAGAAATGTAAACAGTTTCTGCTGCCAATTCTGGTGGTGGTACAGTGTCAGGGACCTCTTGATACTCTGCTGAACTAGCCCCTTGGGTGGACTGCCCTGATAGTCTCAGTGCTGGCCTCTCCACTCAGCCATCCGGCTCCCTGGGCTCGGCCAGGCCTTCCCTCGGGGTTCTTTTGGCACATTCAGGTGATCGTCTGGACCCTAGGGTGCTGGCAGGTTGTTTACAGGCTCTACTAGCACATCCATACAGCTGTTTGGTCCCCATGGGGCTGGCAGTTTCCTGCTAGGCCTGTGGAGACAGCAAAGGGAGCTCCTTCCCCTTTAGCCACCATGCTCTTACTGAGTGCCTTGGCTTGCCTCTTATATTTCCTGTCCTGCCCCCTTGTCTCTTTTCTGACTGACAGGTTGCACCTGGCTCTGCCCCCAGAAGGGCAGAGCAGCCCAGCCTGCCTAGGATTGAGGGAGTCCATTTTGTCTCTGTATATAAGGGTGGCCATCTTGCCTTCTTATATACAGGAGTCCACTTCTCTCTCTTACATCACCTTGTATCAAAATGACAACAATGTTTTAATTAATGAGTAATTTTGTTTGCTTAACATTGTAAGTTTTTGTTTTATTTACACATTGTGGGTTTTCATGTGTGCATGTCTCATAGAAGAAATTATTCTGTTTTTCTTTGAGGGTTATTTTGAGACAAAATGCCTGCTTTAGAATACCTTTATGCTTTTCTTGGATTCCTTCTCAGCCTTTAAGTTTAGAGACTATCCATTTAGTTGAAAGGGTCCAGCTATAAGATTGTATATAAATAACAAACCCTACAGTTATAACCCATGGAGGCAAGTTAATATGGTTATACCTGCTTGATTAATTGAGATGTGACTGTGCTATTTACCACTGTCCTAATTGTTCATCAGATGATACTTGAGCATTTTTTCTTCTTTTTTTATACTTAATTATATCTGTAGATGGGTTATGAGAGAGCTTGTTGATCCGTATAGATAATCCCCACCTGGATTGAATCAGGACCAAATATAATTCTGAGTGCAAATAATTTTCTACTGGCTGTTCAAGGTTGGGAGGATTAGGATACTGCAATGCATCTGGATTGTATTTACTGGTTACTTCATTCTCTGGACTGGTTGCTTTTATTATTTATAAGTCATACCACAGCACCTAGGACCTGTGGTGTGTTGACTGAGTTTTAGTGTTTGTCTTTAATTTTTGAAGTGTTAAGTGAACTGGGCTGTGATCAGAACCTTTTCAGCATTTGAGAGGGGAGGCTTTTGGTCACAGAAGTAGTCCCATAATTCTCTTATTGCAATAGAATATCCTAAGATTTTATGTTTTATGTTATGAATACTTCATTGAAATCATGTCTAGAGACCCTTTTATATTTTGTAAGGTGTTTTGCTCATCACAGTGATATTGTTTAATACTTCAATTTTTACTGTTTATTCATAAGAATTTAATTCCATTAGCATGTATTGTTCTTATTAACCCTGGTCTGAATATATATACATTACAATCTCTTTATAATATAAATTATATACTATAATAAATGTCTCTAAATCTTCAGTATTTCAAAGACTTGCAAATTTGGATTAGCATGGATTGGTGTGCTGACTATATCTATTGTTTTGTAGTGGTGACTTTCCTGAGTGGTGTTGGTGATGGCAAAGCCCTCAAATAATATGTTAATTCAGTTCCTTAAGGATAAAATTCACTTAACAGCACAGTGAGGTTTTTATATGTCAATAGAACAGTTACAGAACACTTGCAGAGGGTAGCTGCCTACCTCTCTGTATGCAGAATTGGAGTCCCTGCCAGCTCCATAGATCAATGTAGAGGACAGGAACAGGGCAATGCACGGAGAGACAGAAGTTTGACCCATACATCTTAAATCTCATAATCCAGCAGGATGCACCAGGGCTGTGTCCTTAATATAACCTATTCCTTATTCCATGCTGTAACCACAGAATGAAACACCCTGCCTATTTCTATGTAGTTAAAATCCCTCCTCCTTCTAAATGATACTGAGAAGAAATGGATGTGTACCTTTTTATCAAACTTAATTCCTTAATTTTCCTATCAATTGTAGCCTTTCAGTGCTGTGTTGTTGCATTTAATCCTGCTGCCAAGTTCTCATCTACAAGGGATAAACAAAGACTCTTAAATAACTCTTAAATAAAAGACTTTAAAATTAAATAACTCTTAAATAGCTTTAAATAACTTAAAAAACTCTTAAAGATGCAAATGATAGCTCTTAGAAGAATCTTAAATAACTCTGAAATAAAATAAAATGAGTACTTTCACTCACTGGCTGTTGGAGTTCCAAACATCTGTCAGCTACACGGTGCCTCCACTTATTACTTTCAAGTAGCATAGCTGAAGTGTAGGGACAATAGTATTAAAATATCAAAATGAAAATTTTACAGCAATTACTTAAAGCTCCAAAGTTTGTTTTGTTTGTTTGTTTGTTTGTTTGTGTTTTTTTTTTGTAGGGTTTACAACTCTATATAGAGACAAGACTTCAAGATCCCAGGAACAACTATGTTTTGACCAAAGGTATTTATTTGTTAACCATCCTGTTGACTTAGTCTAACTGCAGTACTGACCTACAAAGAGACAAGTATCTCATGTCTCTCTAAAAGAATAAATGTCTACATTATGATCCTGATCTAGTAGCACCAATTAGTTTGAGTTTGGAAAGAGCAGTGAATGTCCCCTCCCCAGGCTTTGACACTTGCTCAAAGTTTCACAGGCAACCATGTGGGTTGTGGTGTAGGGGGGAGACATGGCCTGTCCCTGTGCAAATGTAGCCCTGGATGAAATAAGTATGGCTGCTGACAAATCAGTCTGTAGCATAGGGGATAGCAGGCCGTGTATCAGCGACTGATGTTGTGACCTATCACACAAAAAAATCCATTATTGTATGGTAGTGTGCTGAGCATTGACCCTGTATGGCACTGGCTCATGTGTTACTCAGAGATTTCATAATGTAAAGCAGTGGTAACTGTTTCATTCTAGGTGGTGTCAGGAATAAATCAGTTGGAACACAGCACTTCCTACACATGAAAGGTTGATAGAACTAAGTGTGTTCTTACCTAAAACTACCATATATTAGATTTAAGTGCACATGGACAGAAGCAATAGGTTTAGAACACCTTAAATAATTACCTAAAATCTGAGATGGAATTGAATAATTAGTAGCAGGTCAGCAATGGCTGGTGGCATCCCCACCAGGAAGCAGGTTATCAGGAGAAACTCTCTTAGTGTAGCTTCAGAGGACTGCTGCAAAATACACTCTAGTTTTTTTATAACTAGCTTTTACAAAACACGTAGCTCATGGAGACCCCTCCTGGATAATCAGTTCTCCTAACTTCACTAAGCTACGTATCAATAAAACATTCCTAATTATTGTGGCCATAATAAGTTTCTGTGTATCAAAGATGCCCAGGCTGAAGATCTCCATCCACTTATTTTCTTTCAGTTTCATAATTTGTTGACTCTTATCTCCCCTTCTCCCATTTTGTCTAGCAGAAACTGCAAGACTGCAGCTGGAATTTGACCATGCCCTCAAACACTGTGCTTGTCTAAATTAACCCTCAGGGTATTCTGCTTTATTAATTAATGGTGGCTGAATGCACACAATATGACTGCAATCAATATGATCAAATTCTGGGGTAATTCAGGGTAACACGTGCACAGTGTGGTTAAGACAGAGTCATGGACCTCAGCTAGAATATGGAAGGGTGGATGAACAGGGACTGAGATGATCTCTGATGAGGAGGAAGGTGATGGGGATCAGAATTTTCTTCCCTTTGCTGCACATCCTCCCCAATAAATAGCTGAGTTGACGTCACTGTCCCGATTGCAGTCATTCCATTCTTATGCTCGTGTAATTCAATTGGGATTGCTGGAATTAATCCTCTTTATCCAGTTGTAACTGTGTACAGAATTGGGCCCATATCATCATTTTGCATTGTTCTTGTCTCCAGCAGTATTGAAAATATGATAACTAGGTTTCAGGAGCTCTGTCATCATCCTAATGAACTCAGGCATTCTGATTTCTGAAATTATCTTTGAACTGTTATGGTTTTTTGTTCCTCATCAAGGCACTTCTGAAAAAAAGGAACGGTATGAGGCCAAGAGAAAATAAAATCAGTGGGAAAAAAAATAGTGTGAAACTGGAGCAGAGATTTGGCAAAGTGAAAAGCAAGCACAGACACTATAATAGAAGTAGGGGTGGGGAGGTGGCAGAGGAAAAAATGCAATGAGATAATAATCAGTAATCCACATTCTCAGTCAAATCCAGTAAAGTGCTGGGCACAGCTTAGATGTGGGAGACAAAGGGTAATTTATGTATCCAGGAGCCAGTTGTCTGCCAAACCAGTCCCAAACATAGTAGAGCAGCCTCAGGGATCACCAGAGATCAGCAATGCTCTGGACACAGACTCTTTCTTTCAGTCACAGTACCAGTTTTGAAGTCGTGGTGATATAGAATAGCCTAGGAGGTGTTGTACAGTGGTACAAAACTGCCCAAGGATGCCTTATTCCAGGGAAGTCCTCAAATGATCTGGTAAGCAGCCTCTCATGCCAGAAGAGTGATAGAAAGAGGCCATACCATGCTGGAAAATCTGGACCCACTTCTCCATCTATACATATGTACACAGATATATATATATACACACAAACTATGTTAAAATGGAACTAAGTTTAGGACTAGACTAAAATAAATCACAGAGATGGTGCAATTAACTCCAAATCAAGCACTATCAATTCGGACAAGTTGAATGATAGGAAAACATGGTTAAGGCACTCAAACAACCTTGACTCTGCCCTTTAGTGATGCCATGCAATAACACTGTGATTATGATTAAGGCATTTGAGTGTTTGTAGTCCTATGTACTGTTTTTTTAAAGAAGTATTAGGTTTTATTTTCCAACACGGTGTCACTACAATCCAAACTTGGCAGATCTCAGGAATCCCTGTGGAGAAGTCTCAGAAGAACCTGAAGAGGTGCCTGAGGCACCGCCTACACTGCCAAATTAATCCAGACTAAGGAAGCTTAGTCCGGACTAATTTGGCCCATGGCTACACTAGGCTTTGCCTGGTCTGAACTGAGAAATTTCTTAGTTCGGAGCAGGCAAAGCTTAGTCTGAACTTGTAAGACGCAGTGGTTAGTTCAGACTTCCCCTAAGCACATGCAAGACTTGAAGTAATGAGTAGTTCAGACTAAAGAAGTTTGAACCTAGCTGGTTAGTTCAAACTAGCTGCATGTTTTAGTTCAAACTAAAACATTAATTCAAACTAGAACGTGCAGCTAATTTGAACTAAAAAGTCTGGGTTAGTTCGAACCAGCCCAAGGTTAGTCTGGACTAACCTCAGATTTATTTAGTTCTGACTAGCAAATCCGAACTAAATTTCTAGGTGTAGATGTAGCCTGAGCTTTGCTTCTTTGCTGAAGGGGAGAGATTTACTGCATTCAGTTATCCACTTGGCACACTCTGGATGTTTGCCTTATGAAGAAATGACCATATATAGAAGTTACCGATGTCTTTTTCCTAGGAAAATCTTTACTCATGCTCTTGGAAAGATGATACCTATTTTTTATCCCAGATAAATGTGAACTAAATTGTTAATGTATTTATCAGCTAAATTACTTTGCATATCTTAGACATTTTACTGTACTTCAGAAATCAGTGTTTGCATAAACTGGGAAGGTCACTGAAAAAATGAATCTTATTTACATGTCTTAAAAACAACAATGTAAATTATGTCAATAACAGCTTCTCACTTTCAGGTCTAATTATTTTAATATACAGTTAAGTTATAAGTATTGAAAGAAATAGAACTTACAGAATGTCAGCTGAGGTCTAATATGTGATTATTGGACACAACATTTCATAATGCATGAGTAGTTATACTTGGTACAAGAAAAAAAGAACAATTAACCATGTTTATTTATAAATGTATATGACCTCAGCTCTAGTTATTTATGTCATACACTGGCATTTCATCTGTGCACTCCAGAAGTAGATATGCTGTAAAAAGATGACCTCTGTCTTATTTGTGGGTAGAACAGAAGAGACTCAGTCAAAATGGCTCACTTCCTCTCATTTTAACCAACCTCATTAATGCATTTCAGCTGGAAAATATTCAGGTTGTCAATATGCAAGTTTTGAATATTGTATTACTGTCACAGTTTGTGTAATTTAGAGTTTGTACCTGTGATAGTTGTCACTTCCAAGAGAGCCTCTTACATAACATGCACTGCCTCAGACATTCTACACAAGGATACATGTCAGCAGCTGCCTAATTTTCAGGAACATTGCTGACTTCACATCAAATGAAAATTGTCTATATCATGAATCTGGTGTTCTCTCTAATTATAGGAAGGGATTTCAAAAGCAGAAAATTATATGTTTTTATATACAGGATGGATTTTGGTTCTTGAAATTCATTTAAAATGTATAACATGATGGTATTTGCGCGCGCGCGCGCGCACACACACACACACACACACACACACAGAGTGTTGAAAGAATAAGATTAATTCTGAAAAGTCAAGTACTCAAAGTTAGGAAATGCCAGAATTAAGGTCACCCATGCAATCTTAATTCACCCCCTTGTGCATATATATATTTTGATACAGTCTTTAATTATATGAACACATAGATTATTTCTACAGGACCCCTGCCTTATTGAATACACAGAGTTGATCACCTCTGAAGATGAATCAGAGTTGTGTAGTGAAAGAGGCTATTGCCTGTAGGACCTCCCACCTGTTTCTTACAAAATTTAGAAGTGTGTATTGAAGGAGGCAGGGCACTGTAGAAAGAGAAAGGATGCTCTCATGGTTAAGGCAGTTGTATGCTGACCTTGGGAACCAGATTTTCTCCAAGTCCACACTACAGGGTTCTGTATGATTCTAGGAAAGTAACTCAAACTAACTTTAGACATGAAGTCACTAATGGTGTGTTCCTCACTTTCCAGGTGCCTGATATGTGATCCTGAGCTCTGTTTTGCAGAATTACTAAGCATTCACATTTGCAGCTGAAGTCAATAGAACCTACACGCTGACCATTTAATATTCTGTATAACGCAAAATACTCAGCTCCTCGATGTTGTCAATTGGGCCTCTCAAACTACTGGATACTAGAGAAGACAGATTTTCTGTGCTTTAGTTTTCCAATTGTAAAATGGGGAACATCATATTATCATGAAAATAAATTAACTGATATTTATGAAGCATTCAGTTACTATAGTGGTAAGGACCATAGAAAAGGCCATCAGGAAATTAATAATGCTGTCTTCACTGCAGGGTTCAAAAAGTATGCAGTAAAAACAGCCTGGGCTACCTATTGAACAACTAAGAGAAAGCAAAATATCAAATAGCTGTTCAGTAAGCAAGCAGCATCCATTTTGTGCACTGAATGAGGAATAAGTCAGCTAGACAAAAAAGTAATATGAGATACTTAACAACTCTCACTATGTATGTGTACAAAGATGCCAAATTAAGATGCATAGGCAACCTTAATTTTGGCGTGTCCTAAATTTTGAGTTCCTGATTTGGTAATGTTAATAGTGTTCTTCTAACTGTGTGTGTGTGTGTGTGTGTGTGTGTGTGTGTGTGTGTGTGTGAAATTTCATGTTTTTTAAAAAGGAAATTGAAAAGACCTAGAAATTCCATCATATGCCATCATACTGACACACCCACTTAGATCACCAGCAGAGTCAGAACTTTTAGATTCACCACACAGGCATCTGTCATTTGAGCTAATGAAGTAACTCATAACAGTAGTAAATTGTCATCTGAGGTGTGGAAGGGGGGAAGTGAGGGGATGGGACACTTTGCCTGCGGGTTTCACTGAAGTTTGTTGATAGCAGAAGAGTGGTAAAACTAAACCTGGGGTCTATTCCAGGCTCTGGAAGGCGGTGTGGTCTTACTGTGCACAGACTCTTTTGTCAGTTTCCACCCCCAAGTGTAATTCCTTCTGCCCCATTCCCTCCAATCTGCCCTCATCCCAGGTCTGTCTCTTTCTTGCCCTATGGCTCCTCATTCCAGGCTCATTCTCCCCACCTAGCTAATCCCAATCTGCACATCTCAGCCTTCTCATTCCAGTCTCAGTCTTCTTACCCAGCACATTTTTGAATCACTGCTTCAGACTCTACACCTCAGTGTGTTCTCCCTAGTCCTAGTTTCTTTGCCCAGCCATTCGCAGTCCTGGCTCATGGCTTTGGCTTTGCCCTCTGCACTAAACGTAAATCTCTGCTCCAGGGGATGAATTCCAAGTTACTTGTCCATCCAGTCATGGTGTGTCCACCCTTGACAGCAGGTTCGGTGTCCCAATCTACATCCAATTCTCTTGTCTTGCACTGTCAGTTTGGCTTTTGTTCTCTCTGCAGTTGATTCAGACTCACTTCTCCACTCTGCATGGACTCAGCAGGAGAGCCATTGAGAGTGCAGGAGAGACAGTCTCAATTTTCAATTCAAGTGCCTAGACATGGATTCACCATGAACTGCGGCATCCCAAAGGTACAATTGCCTGGAACCCCTTGATCATTTTGGGACTGGAGTATGCTGAGTTCACTTGGAATCTTTGGGCAGATTAAATGCTAAAATGTAAGTCTCTGAGTATAGGCAAACTGGATTTTTCAAAGGTTTATAACTTCCTCAAATTTGGGCAGTTGTTTAACAGGATGGCAAAAGGCACATACTTTGCAAAAAGGCATCTCTGTGCCAAATCTGTAGTCCCTGCTCCAAAGCATGAGGATGCTACAGCTTTTCAAACATAAGTTTTCCAGAATTCTTGTTAAGATGGGTAAAGCCATGCATTTTTCCTAGCCTTATTCATGGAAATAGCTGAAACCAGCTTGGCTGAAATTTTCCATATAAATTCAGCCTGAGACATGCAACTTTGAAAGTTTCTCCCTGAACAAAGAATATATAGCAAAGTTTTATAAGCAAGGAAAACAAGCTCTTATCATTGGAAATGTTGAGCAACCTTGATAACAGGGCATGCTTCCAACTCCATGTATAATGTAGATTGGTTAATTTCAATTTTGTACTTAGAAACTATTTCAGATACATTAAATGCATTTCCCAGAGAGGAAACTGTTAGTCTACTTCAGCAAAACAAACAAGGGTCCTGTACCACTTTTAAAAACTAAAATGTATTATTAGTTTTAGTTTCTCATGCAAGAAATAAATTTCTTAGTCTTTAAAAGTGCCACAGGACTCCTTGATTGTTTTATTAAATGCATCATAGTTTCAGGTACATTGGTATATTGCTGGAATATATCATAATTATTTTACAATGTACACTATGAGGAACATGTAAGTAGTTTATCAAGTAAAAATAAATCAGTGATTTAGAGTGTCATTAAAATACTTTATGTATAAAAGAGAAAATTATTCACGTAATCCTATGCAAATCTGCTTCCTGTTTTGGTGAACAATATTATTATTCAGATGCCATTATAGAAAAGTGCAAATTTTAGGAGTTAAACAAGTTATATACAATTTATTAAGTTATTAATTATTTAAAATAGGTAAACAATATGGTTGTGAGTTTGAAAACAAAATCAAAATGTACAGATCTTTTCAAATATTAAATTGAAATAACGTTTTGACAGGGAAAGGGTTTATTCATCTGAATATTTATAAAAACAGAAGCAAGTAGAAATAAAAGCAGAAGCAAGTAATAATAAAGATCTATATAAATGTATGATGCCTTTCAAATAAACATAATCTATCAGACCATAAATAATATAGTGAGCCTTGCCTAACAACATCAAAAACAATTATCAGTAGAGTAATTCATGCAATATTTTAAAAAAATATGATAATTGTATCATTTCCAAAATACCAGCAATAGAAGAGATTTTAATATTTATTACTATGCATGATTTTAAAAAACATAAGCAGATTACATACATACATTTATTGCCATCAGTTGCCAAAAAATGGCACCATATAACAGTGTAACTGTTATACGGCAGTTCTAGTTTTTTTTTTCCTATTGTGTAATTAGTCATATTTGATTTATTCTTATGCTTTATAGGCTGTCAATGATGTACAAGTAGTAATTTTAAAAAAGCGCATTAGTTTTTATAATTGCAAAAATTAATACTTTGGCTCATAATCATTGACTTAGGTAACTAGGTAAGATTCTCTCTCTCTCTCTCTCCCTCAACACAAACGCACATTATATATTACTGTATTATATCTATATGACTGTCCATGGATACAGCTGTCTCTGCAATTAATGCAATTCAGGTGCAAGTGACATTCTTTCTCATACTCACAAGTGTTGTTGAATATTTAACTTTTCTGCTGACTGTGATGAGAAAAAAATGGAATTAGGGAAAGTCTGTTTAAAATTCACAGAAATATTCTGCTGTGTAATTGATGAAGTATGTGATCCATAGAACCAGTCCACGTAATTACCCTTTGAGGTATCAAATTGTATCAGAGGTGAAAATGTCCCTATATTGAAACCATAATTAACATTCCATTTTTGATATTCATGTGCAAAATACAGGCTGTCACCATAAAGTATATTGGAAACAGGGTCCAGAAAGCAGGAATGTGTTTGGTAAAGTGAACCGGGTGCTAAGCAGGAACAATTTTCCCATGGCATGAAGTAACTCATAGAGAGATAAGGCTCCAAATCCTTTTGATTCACTCGCTTTCTTGTTCTTCGGTGCTGCCTAAAGTCCCCATGAACAAAATCATTTAAGTTTGCTGGATGGATACTCCAGTAATTTCCTTTCCCGTCCTCACATCTTCCTACTTTGATAAAACAATCATTTAGTGAAAGGTTATGTCTCACACTATTTCTCCAACCTTGACCTTTGTTCCTGTAGTAAGGAAAATTATCTTCAATATACTTGTAAATTGCAGCCAAATTCAGCTTATTTGTAGATGAGGAGAGAATTGCCTTTGCAATTAAGGCTATGTAAGAAAAAGGTGGTTTTTCCAGAAAGTCTTCATTCTTGCTCATGGAAAGACAGTTGTTGGTCCACAATTCTGACCTGGAAGGGTCAGATGGAAACTCAGGAGCTGGCTGTAATTCTTCTTCTTGTACTACTTTACAGGTGTCTTTAATTCCTTCATTGTTTTCAGGACTACCATCAATCATTATAGCAGTGTGATGGTTCAGTGTTTCACTTCAAGTATTTTACCATAAGAAGGTAATGAAATAATTTGTTGATTGACGCTAAACAGCAGCAGAAGTGGGCATTGAACACAAAGTGTGCTGCTGGAACTTGTTCAGATTCCTATTTTATACCACATTAAGTCAACATTCTAAACAATGGAAACAGGACTGCCTAGATTTAAACAGATCAAGGTACAAATCCTAGCTGAATGAAAAAACTGCAAAATAATGATAATATGTTAAGTATGAAGATAAACAGACCATGATGTTAGCCTTTCACTTCATTGCAATGTGGGAAAACACCCTTCAGTGTTCCCCATTGAAACCTAATGATTAATGAAAAAATGATTGTGCTTAGATAGCACTGTGAACAGATTGAATTCTTCACTGATATGCAGAACAAATTGAAATCAACACATTGGTTTCAGTGTTCTACACTAGCCAAACATCTTACATTTAGTACAATAAATGTTTGTTTTATATACTGAAAGGAAGGACTATATGAAATGAAACATGCTGTCAGATTCTGTAGCTGCACATTACGAACTGTATATGAAATTGAATTAAAGCACAAGGAAGCAGCTACTCAACTCTTAATTGTAATTCTCTGGCCTAATTGTTCAACTGTTCCTCAAAATAAGTAGTATTTACACATGTGATTAGTCCAAGAAACCATTGATCAAAAGAACTACTTGTCTGAATAAGTACCATGGAGAATGAGTACTCATTGCAGAACTGGGCCAGCAGAACAAGCAGTACAGTTTGAATTGCATCATTACATTAAGAGCATCATTGTTGAGGAATTCAGGGCTGATACCATTAAGGATAGGCTTATGAATGTCACTTCATCTAATATGAGCTATTGTAGAAGTTCATTATGCCTTCAGTATCTTTTATAATTTTTTTAAAAAAGGAAAAGAAGGTTTTAACGAGTTTGAAGAAAGTTGTTCCCCTGAGGAGCATGTCCCTGTGATTACTTTTGAGCATTTAAAGGTTTGTCCTTGCAGCATTTCCTTTGCTCAGATGTTTCCAATATAATAATAATAATAATAATGATTCAATGGAGGCAGCTGTAAGGCTCACTCTTGTGAGCATGGAGCTCATGGCATTTTGAGGGTTCCATGGGTCTCTGAGAAACTCTGCAGTTGCTTCCTTAACTTTGGCAACCAGTGACAAAGAGAGTCCTCAGTATTTTAAACAAACCCATTGGCTGCTGGTGCTAATGCTCAGACTCTGTGCAATCTCATGGGTTGCCCCAGGCTGTGACTTTGGTTCCTAACCTCCAATGAACAAACTTCATTTGACATTTTCAGGGTTTTTGGGTTAGCAGTAGCAGAGCAAAACTTGGGAGCAGCTATAAAAAACACCCAGAACAGGATTACTGGTGATGTGGACAGGCACTGACTGGGAATCGATTTGTGCATGAATTAACTCAAACAATAAACGTCACTGGATTACTCACCTATCTCTTCCTCCCCACCCCATCACTTATTAATTAACTGAAGTCAAACAATCATGACGGGAAAGGGAAGCAAGCACTCTGAGTGCAAAATCAAGTTATTTAGATGCAGCTGATTCAAAGCAGCAGTTCAGAGTCATAGTGCCACTCAAGAGCTCTTGAATCTCACTTCCTTGAGGTGCAGCTTATTACCTACTTTGCTGAAATACTACCTACAATATATACTTGAAAGACAGCTTAGGTGCTTTACAGCTACAAGAAACAGGTGGCCACAGATACCTTTTGAGAATCCAGCATGGTAAAGGGTCTACATTGGCAAACAACAAATGTAACCTAGAGATACCACTTCATCATTGTTGAGGAACACAGAAGATCACTGACAAAATCAAAGAACTCAGACTGGATTGACCTTGACAACCTAATCTGACACATTTATTTTGCACCTGATGCACCCTTCACACAGAATGGCATGACACTGGTGGATAATGGGTCTTCTGAAGGCACCAGCCTTTGTCTCAACTAATCAGAGTTTTTAAATCATAGATCCATGTGTAGAGTAAGAATGGAATGGTGTAGCACATAGGACTCAGTGCACCCAGCATTTTTGGTGCCAATGATGCAGTGTCAGCTTTTTTCTTGTACTGCTTAGTCACAGAGTTGTCTTCATAAATCCTTGAAATGATCTGTAATTATCAGACTGGCACCATCCCCACTGACATACCTTATAATTTAATGGAAAAGCCTCAGGATGTTACACAGGATCTGGGGTAGTGGTCACTCTGTGTAGCCAAGTGCAGGCTGCTGTTTTCTGAGCCAGGGTGGAGCTGTGCAGGCAGAAATTCTGGATGTCTAGGTGCTATTCGTAATATCAGCTGATTATGTGACATGTGGAGTTCCGTCATATCAACATCTCCTGCTTCATGCTGTGGCAGAGTCGATGCCTCATTTGAAGCTCTCAGAGAAGTCAAAATGCAGCAGACAACCATCTGAAATGGCTGTAAAGCTGTCAGTCTGTGGTGAGAAGAGTCTTCACTTGCTCATTATCTTGGAAAACCTTCTTCAACACTAGGCTGAAGTTGCACATAAATCTGGGTAAATATGAGAAACTGCTGTCACAGCCTTCATTATTTCCCATTTGGCCCATTGTCTGAGGTTATGAACCAAGCAAAGAGAAAGGATGTTGTAAGCACTTTGGAACAGAGAGCATCTTTTCGTTCTTTGTTTCCGTACCACAGTGGGGTCCTGGTCCATGAGTATGGCTAGTAGGCACTATGGTAATACAAGTAGATAAAAATCTTCTATAACACTATAAATTTTTTCCAATCTGTTGCTAATCGCAGATCATTCCTTAAACACACCCACCATACATGTTATTGTATCAATGCATTTACTAGTGCATTGTCTAAGATGACGATAGAACACTGAACGCTGTCAGTATTGCATCAGCACATCCTGATCAAGACAAGGAAAATCCCAGGCTAACTCAACTAGTGCTTTGGTTAAAGACTAATATATATATATATATGACCAACCAGAAGAAAACGATCAGACAATTATGCAAGTGGAATAGGGTAGTTTAATTGAATTTGGTTCTGTTATAGTTTACTGTAATTTACTATTTGGAATTGTTTTGAAAGGATAATCTTGCTGAATATTGGCACAATGGGACAATTCTGCTCTGAAAAGTGACTTCATAAGAATGATGCTTTCTCATTTAGTTGATTTGCTCCTTTGAATAAAAACCTGTTATCAGTTAAGTCAATCAGAATTTCATTATTGATTGAAATGTGTTGTGTGTTGTCAGAATAGCTCCTTCCTTTAGTGACAAAAATAAATATTTACAACTTCTATTATTAAAATATATTTTTATTATTCCTGTTGGCACTGTAAAATCAACACAGATTTCAGAGAATAAGGTGGTGTCAATGCTGGCTCACAGCTCAACAAAACTGATAACCAATTTTCAATTATAGGTCCAAATTCTCTGCAGCTCTATTGAGATACTGACTCTGTAACAGAGGGCAGAATTTAAGAACACCAAAATTGCACAGACCTGACTTTGCCCTTACAGTTTATGCCTTTGCATTTTATCATTTATGCTGTTTAAATCAACATTTATGACAGTAGATTATCCTGACAGAACAGAGTTAAATGAAAATAATGTGTGCTTTATTTCTTAATCCCACAGATTTAAAAAAAAACAAACCCAATGCTTTCAGGATATTCCTCACAATATGCCAAGACCTTGTTTCTTAAACCTTTTTGCCCAGCCTTTTAATCATCTCTCAGCTTCATGACCATACAGCAACTATCTGAGGTGGTCTTTTCCTCATGGAGAAATCATTTCTATAGTCTCACCCTACTCTTGTGTAACAAGGCATAGGGTAGTAAATCCCTCACCTGTCTCTCTTAGCTGGCAGGGGGGGCACTAAAAGTTTTTGCAGTGTAAGTTACAGCTGTGCCCCCTGATTAAACTTGGTTTGAGTCTAGGCTAATGACAGAACAGGAAACTGCTGGAGCACTGGCCCACGGAGATACATGACCCAGCTTCAGAAACTGGAGGGTAGCATACTCAAGTAAGCTTAGAGGGAGGGCTGAAATTGAGATTGTATAATAAGTAAAAAGGACATAGATATTCACAACAGCACTGAGTGTGATGATCCCTTTGGGCTAGGGAGAGGGAACCCTGTGGATAGAAATAAAGAGCTTGGCCTGTTACATCTGCCTCTTATTTTGGCTTCATACTCAAAGCTGAACTGGACTATGCTAAATGCAATTGTTTTAGGGCAATGGGAAATATGCTGTTTAAGCAGGGTTCCCAGTGCACATTGTCAGTGGAGCCTGAAGTCTCTTTTTGTGACTTTCATGGAAGTGTTTCTATAAAGCCCCTACTAGAGTGCTCATCACACTGTTTGTTCTGGGGAGAAGCTGGTCACTAGACTGCAGTTAAAGCTTTGGAAGGGTTTAACTTTTACAGTGATAACATTCCTGGCCTAATTGCTTTTAGGGGTTAGACTATTGCTTAAATAGCAATTAAGAATACACAGGAAGTAGTTAAATCTAATTCAGCATTTGAGTTTAATAATAGGGAATGCTAGACTTAAAAAAGGAAGCTGGAGTCCTGGAAAAGGTGGGCCCAGGAAAGTTGCACAAGGAAAATTATTTAAAAATACTTCTGGTGCAGTCAAGAGGAAAAATAAACTGTTCTGCAGTTTAGAAGTATTTTCTCTTTAAATCAAGACTAAAAGTAATCCCTAAGCAGGAATCATTTAGAAACAACTAGGTGATGACTTCCAGAAGTGTCAGAGTTTCAGAACGACAGGCTAAATTCCCTTGGTAAAACACTGACATAATTAATGCTGTTAGGGCTTGGAAAAATTTTGCCTTCCACTGTCTAATTCTTTTTTCCAAAAAGAGCTGAAGAGAACTACCACTGCTTGCAAATAAAAGTCTGACCTATGCTGACAAGAGCATAGAAATTCACACAAAAGGATGATGCTTGCTACTTAAGCAGCTTGTAACGCACAGGTACTTGTCTTGCGATGCAACACGTTGTTGATAGAGCTGGCGAATGCAGTCTAACAGAGGGCCTGACCCAGTTCCCAGTGAAGTCAATGGAAAGATTTCCATTCACTCTTTGGGCATTGGAGCAGGCCCAGATTGTGTGTGTGTGTGTTTTTTTTTCTCTTGAATTAATAGATGTAACCCCCTCACCTGCAGCTCTTTATTCATTCTTCAGTCTGGGTTCTCTATAGTCTAGAGGGACTTTCACCTGTAACAGATTTTGTTAAGCTTCTGCTTTCTCACCTTGGTCCTACCCTTTTGTTTAGCAGTGAGCCAGTTTTAAAAGGGCTCTCTGGTACAAGATAAGCCTTAAGAGAAGTCTGATGGCCTTCACTTAGGACCTCTGCTTTAATAACCCAGCCCTTCCTACCTGTGGCCTGCTAGAGCATTCATCAGGGAGTTAATCTCTGTCTCAAGGCTACAGGGTCTCATCAACCTTTCAAAAAAGCTCATAACAATTAAAAGAGGAAAATTGCAGTATGCAACAGAATGGATGAAATCATTACAGCACCACTGCTGTAAGTAAACTCTAGTGCTTTATACCACTGCTGTTGCAATATATTCTTAGATTATCTAGGCAAAGAGGTTGTGTGACTATTAGAGAGAGCCATGATTTCCCAGAGGCCTCCCATGACCCAAATTAGTTAAAATAGGCAAATGCATGTAACTGCCAGGAAATAGGTTGCTGCAGCTATATATTGCTTTGCTCCTTAGAAGCAAGGGTAGAAGAGAAGCTGCTGCCACATGGGAACAAAGATGGGGTAGAGAGTGGTGACCTGTCCAGTGGGAGCCCCTCTTTTCTATCTTCAACATGTACTCACCACTTCTCTGTAGGCCTGTGCTGCCACTGATTTTCAGTCCCATGTGCAGAGGCTCTGTAAGCAGCACCTCCTTCCTTGTTATAAAGCACATTGGCCACTTATTAAAAAGTATTCTACAGTAATGGCCAAAAGTTCTACAGTTTACAACATCAGTACTCCAATGGTATAGACAATTATGGTAGAATCAACTCTCTTAATTCGCACGCTGTGTGTGTGTGTGTGATGTGAAGTGTACCCTGTGACGGGCCATTGTGATGTTAAAGGTGACTCAACTAATTGCTCCCATGGCACAATGGCCTAGGATTCTTGGCATGGCATACATGTATACCTTATTGTAGCTGCATACCTCGCTGTAATTCAGAAAGACAAAAACGGCTGAGGATTAAAAAATTGGACAGTAACAACCAGTGAAAGCCAGGGATAGTTCACTCTTGTGACACAGCTGCCCCTTTGGAACCAGTCAAAATTATAAAGCGCTCAGCTATGCTTTCAGCTGTTTCCAATATTTCATGCTGACTCTTCAGACAATTGTATGTGGTGCTCACTCAAGGAAGAAACCATGAAAATGTGAAAGTTTACGTGAAGGATATGAACTACCAAGGAAAAAAGTTTTAGCTGACCATAGAACTTTTGCAAAAAATTATGTAATTAAAGAGCTATTAATTGATTAAAATAAATATTTCATAAATTCCCTTTTGATTTCCCCCATCATTTTTGACAAGTTACAAGTGGTATTTTATTAATAACGGGAAGCACTGTTGATATGTTCACTGTCTCAAGGGGATAGCATCAATGGCGATGGTGATAACAGAAAAACAGGGAGGCATAACAACAATTGATGAGACACCATCAGAGGTGATAACAGTGGAGAAATAGCAAATGGGAATGGTGCTACACCCTTACAGTGTGGGAGGGTGTACCATCAGAAAAGAGGACTAGTGAGAAAGAGGGTCACAGTGGTACACTAGGGGAGGACAGTAAGTAGACATGGAGAGGGAAACAGTGTTGTTGCTAGGTTATGGCTTTTGCCTCCTAAGAAGTAGAAACTTACAGTGTTGCATATACAGAATACTTTAAAAGCGAAGGCCAAACGCTAACTGATAAATGGCTTATTTCTGGCATTTAGCCACACTTCCATGTTGAGGATGATATACAGCCATGTAACTCCTCCAGTGGGAGCACTAGCAGGTATTCTGCAGAAAAGGTGGAGGGACCAAAACACCTTTGGGTGGTCAGCTTGAGGGCTGTGATTCTGGATGGCTGTGTGAGGCAGCAGGAGCCTTTGTTTCCATATCCATGCAGCTGCATAAGGGCCAGCTATACTTTACCCAAAAAGGTCTTATAGATAGCATAACCAGTAGTTAATAAACAGACACAATCACAGTGATTCCTCACAACTTGAACTCCAGTTTAGTCACAGAAATTTTGTACTGCATTTTGAGTTCATTTGAATGTATATTATGATGGCTGTACTGGAATCAGCAAAGGTCTCCAAAGATAAGATCCTCAGCTGGTATAAATGAGTGCATCTTCAGAATTTGAACCAGGGAATTTGCATGATATAAAATTCAGGACAGAATTTGGTTCACTGTGTCCCCTGCATAAGTTTGGCTGCACTGTAAATAATGTCAAGTAAAATAGAAATTATGCAAAGTAAAGAAGTCATTTTGTTGACGGAACATTCATCCAAATGGGATATTTATGGATTTATATTTGTGCTGTGTTATACATTTCCTTTACAATGTAAATTGATTGTATAAAAAGCATCTATACTTTCAGATTTTGACAATACAAAGAAATCAGAATTTTAATGTTACCTTTGTTCTTGGCACATAGATTCAACCTTAAAAAAGGTTAATGCATTTTTTAAAACGTATGACTGAAATCGTAACACTAATACTATAAGATCTGAGGCCTTTGGAGAGCAGCCCAACATAGTTTACACGCCAGTGCACCTATTAATAGAGCTGACTCCCTTTTTTTTTTCAATGTCAACTGTAACATTAATCCTTGTTTTAAATCATAGTGTCTCAAATATCAGCAGCCACTAGTTGCACAGTTCTCTTTCAGTTTACATCAGGGAGCCCAATGGAGTCTTCTGAAGAGCCCAGTCAGATTAGAAGGGATAACTTATTAGAAGTTCCTACTTTAAATGATTCCCTATCAGAAGATGAAGATATTAAAGATACCCTTAAGCCTCGGTTCTCCCCCCTTCCCAGAAGACGGAATTCTGCCTCTTCAGAAGACATGGAGCCAGAACCCCCATCTACCATTACAAGAAAGGTTTCATTTGCGGATGCATTTGGCTTTGATCTTGTGTCTGTTAAGGAGTTTGATACCTGGGAAGTTCCAACCACATCACAAAATGATGACTTAAAAGTTGAAGTTTTAACCACAGAGGAATTTTTTCTCACTCCGCTATTTATATTACCTGCCTCACAGGAAGATCTTTTGCAAAAAGTGCGTGCTCAGAAAGTATTGCTAGAGTCAGTTGAGTTTCTACCTGGGATAACATGTATGAAGGGCATTATTCGAGTGCTAAATATATCTTTTCAAAAACTGCTATATGTAAGAATGTCACTGGATGACTGGGTAACATACTATGACATTTTAGCAGAATACGTACCTAATTCATGTGATGGTGAAACTGACCAGTTCTTCTTTAAGATTTCATTGGTTCCTCCTTATCAGAGGCATGGAGCTAAAGTTGAGTTCTGTATACGTTATGAGACATCTGTTGGTACATTCTGGGCAAACAACGATGACAAAAATTACATACTACTCTGTCATAAGAAAGAAACTGTGCAGGGGGTGGATGATGCATCTCAAGAAGAAGCTACTGACAAATACATCAAAGGCTGCTTAAAGACAACTTCAAGCAGGTGAGGTGACATCTTACTGTTTGCTAAACCAGAGCATGAAAAGTCAGCATTTTGTCAACAGTAATCATACAGTTGTATTTCAGACCAGTTTTCCTATATTTGAAAAGAGAAAATAATTGGTAACTTTGCAATATCTGCTGGTTAATGCTGACTTTAATTATAATCATTGTAGTTAAGCTTTTCTCCTACTTGTTGTCCACAATTAGTAAGAACATTTTGCTCAAGAATTGTTTTCAGTAAAGCACATGCTTATATGATACAAATGTGTTAAGCAGCTAGATCAACTGTTGTTATTATTAAATATGGCATGTTTACTGTTTATTGGGAAGGTAAATATATATCCTTGAGCTGCATGAAGTAATAATAATTAAGGGGTATATACTGATTTTATTCTTTAGAGCACCCCACCCCTTTTAACATCTGTGGGAGTTTAGTTGCATACTGAGTGGGGCTTATAGTCCCAATAGCTTTAAATTATTTTTTGCATACCAAATAACTTTTCTGAAGCAAAAAATGTGCCCAATTTTTTATGATGTATGCCATAGTAGTTATATACTGTGAATTCATGCAGGAATTTTCTAAATGTCACAGCTAAAAACAAAAATGGTAATGGTGGTTCAGAAAGCTAACTCTGGGTGGGGGAGAACGTTGCACTTAGATCAGCTGGAACAATCTTCTCTGTCATTGGTTGGGTTATGCCACAGCCAGCCTCTTATGAAGTCTTGTTCCCAGCACTGACGGGTGTTTCTATGGGCACAGAAAAAAAACAAAAACAAAACAAAAAACTCCTGAACAGGGGAGAGAGACAAAGGAAAATATCAGCAATATCAAAAAGTAGATAAACAAAAATACAATAAAATAAGGTTTATCATGCAAAGCTATAGGTTCATTAAAAATCTCTGCAGTAATTTCATGCAGCTATGTACTATAATCAGTGAAAAGCAGAAAAGTTAAATTATGACTTAAATCCACAAACTCAGGGAAATTCAGGACCACATCTGAATGTCTGGATTGCTACTCTGTTTAACTCACCCTATTGTACAGAAACAAAACAGCAAATATATGGGCCCTGCTCCCAAATGAAGTCAGTGGCAAAACTCATTGACCACAGGGCTGCAACATCAAGCCACAGAGCCCAATCCTGCAGTTTTTGCTTAGGCACTGTCCCAGTGGAAATCAATGGGAATGTTACTTGATTGAGGACAGAAGGATTAGCTGTATTTTGTCTACAGCTCCTTCTGCAATATAGAGGCACAAGAACTGAATTAATGATGAATTTTCAGTCTTAGTTTTCTATGTAATGTCTAAGGCAGACAGTGTTCTCTTATGTTTGTGGGTTTAAATGCATATGGCCTATACTTTCCCTTCTGCACCAGTGTGAAGGGGAGGATACCCATGTCCCAACTGCAACAGAGGCTGGAGGTTCAGGGAGAAAGGAGTCAGGTGAGAACCCTAACTCTGAAGATTGCTGCCAGACATGAGGGGCAATAGCTCGTCTATCTGCATGTTATCCAACAGCTGTGACAAGCATCTATCAGTTCCCATTGCTCTTGCTAAGTGAATGGAAGAACATGCAATGAGACGTAATGGTGCTGCTGTCATTAATTCCCTGGATTCTCCTATGGCTTATCTAGAATCAGAGTGCGGGGAAGAAATATGCCACTCTACAGATTCTCCCAATCATTCCTTTATATGCTGATTTCTTACAGGGGTCATACAGAAGAAAAAAAAAATAAGAAAGGGGAGAGCATCTCATTTAGCCACTTTCCCCTTCAAAATGCCCCATGTTGCTTTTACCATAGATTTGTTCCCTTCCCTACCATGCAGGGAAATACCTGGGACATGTGTTTTTGTGGTAGTATAAATAAAAGTCCTGGCACCTCAGTCACACTGTAGTGCATTTTGATACCAGCAAATTATAGACACCCACTTTCGCAGTGTAAAGGGGCCTTAATGTAAATAAAAGCAATTTCAAAGTATCTATATAATCTGTCTTTAAAATTCTCTGTGCTCTCTGAGGCACTATGTGGACTCAATTCTACTAGCATATCAGCATGACTCCATAGACTTCAATGGAATTATAATTTAAACTGGTGTGAAATCAGATTCCATCTCTATGACTCCAAAAAGACTATTACTTATTGAACTTGTGGTATGTACCTAGCTAAGGATTGTTGCAACCCAGTCATACAAACTGGGGGCTTTAAATATTAAATCTCATCTAATGTGATTAAAGTTGTTTTTCTATCATTTAGGCCAAATCAATAATAGCTGGGTGCTCAATATTTCTGAAAATCGGGGCACTTACTTAGATACCTACATATGGATTTAGAAGCCTAATTTAGGGACAAAATTTTAAAAGTCTTCATCTCAAGATATTAAGTATCTTCTCAAAATATAAATAATTTGCCTAGCAGATTATGGCTCTTTCAGGTAAATAAGTATTTAAGGACTTTTTAGGAAAGGGATTTTAACCAGAAGAGGTGATCAACTGTGGACCAAGCCCTGCTTGCTTAATGAAGTGACTTCACTGTGGACTACTTATGAGAATAAGATGACAAGGATTACATGCACTGTCAGAAATAAGTTACTGAGCTGTACAATAGTGGCTTATCTTGTCACTTTACTGGACTGTTCACATAAATCAGGACTATTCATCTGCATTAGGGATGGACTGGGCCTGCAATATCATTATTTTTACGAAAATGGGGCCCTCAAAATGGGCTAACATACCAAATTTCATAATGAAATGTTCAACTCTTACCTTATAAAAATTGAAAAGCACCTCAGGTGCAATTATCAGAAACTTGGATGCTTTTGAAAATCCTGCCACAATACTGTTTCCTCTCCAACTTCCATATGGCTAAACAGATTTATTTTAAACTTAGAAAAAGTGTTTGCCTTCCTCTGTGGCCTTCTGTGCTGAGATTGAATCCAACATGAATTTTAACATCTGATTTACAACATTTTTAAAAATGTATAGGAATTGACAGATATAGTATGTAGAAAAATGTCTTGCTATAATAGGATTTTTTTCAAGCTTTGAAAATAATTTATATTCTATAGAATTTTGAATAGTTCAGAAACCCATTCAAAGCAGATTTTATAATGCACATATTTGCTTTTTATTTGTTGGCCTGTTTGAGATTGTGCATTTGCCTTGCAAAGTCCCATAACTATACAATTCATAGAGAGGGGGAAAGAATATTAGTTTCAAACTAATTAAATTCTAACATTTAATGATTTAAAGGTCAGCATTTAAAAAAACAGTTGGATGCATATGATTTAGATAACAAGCATTTTGACAGATTAACAAATACAACATTGTAAAAGCAACAGTTGAAGTGAAAATTGGCAATTTATGCCATTCTCTGTAATATCTTAATTCCATTTCTCTTAAATAGAAGTTGATTTCCTACTAGTTCCATAAAACTGTACCTAAGAAAAAATGTCTATAATCTATCGTAACAAGTACCTGATGAGCTGTGGAAACACTTTCAGTAAGGCTCAATTTGTACTATGTTTCAAGTCTACACTTTCCACTTTTGAATCTTTTGCTTTCAAGGCATGAACACTGAATCTGAACTACAGCCCTGGGTGTTCGAGTTTTGTATGATTCTGTTGTGGATTGAGGCTAATACTGTCTTTGTTCCTTATTTGCCTGAGGCCATTGGAACAGTTATAGCAAGTATATGAAAGATGTGGCTGATTGGCATAAATACTATGCCAAAAAAGCAGTATGGAAAAGTCAGAGTACATGAAAGCATGAGTACAGTGTAATTCGTAATGGCCATATGTGCACATTTGGCTCACTACCCTCTTTGAAATGGAGGGAGAATGCTATCATTTTTTCTCATAACTGCTGGAGATATCACCTAGTTACTTCTCTCTCCTTTCCCGAAAGTGGTACTTACTGAACTGATGGTGCAGTTCAGTAAGTCAACTGGCAGATCCTGTGCTTTCTTTCCTAGAAATAGCTCCTTAATTGTTTTATTGTAGTATTCTTTGAGTGTTAATTGACATTCCTCTCTAAACTATCTAAAGCGATATTAGTTTGAAACAGAAAAAATAAAGACAAGGTCTGAGGTGAAAGCTATGTCATGTAGTGAATAGGTGTGAGCTTAAAGGGTTAGATTTGCTGATCCATTTTGGCTGTTTTTAGTGGCATAAGTGAAGAGCAGTTTTAAAACTGCTGGAAATAGATGCTGCTGCTGGTGAAACACTAGCAAAGGCTGCTCTGCTGCCTTCTGCTCCAGTCATTCACCACTTTTGGAAGAAGGGAAAGAAGAATTCATATTGAGGACAAAGCCCTGACTGGGATGATTTAGTTGAGGCTGGTCGTGCTTTGATCAGGGGATTGGACTAGAGGATCTCCTGAGTACCCTCCAACCCTAATCTACGATTCTATGATACAGCATGGTAGACCTCCACAAGGCCCACTGGCCTTGAGCTCCTTGAGGACCAGTGCCAGTTCTTTGAAGCCCTAGCCTGAGCCAGGCTCAGGAAGTCCTGAATCAATGAACTGCATAGACTAAGATCAGAAGGAACTAATATGATTGTCTATTCTGACTTCCTGCACAAATTCAGGCCTCAAAACCTCACTTACCCACTCCAGCAATAAGCTTCTAACCCAGGACTGAGGTATTTACCTCCTCAAATCATGATTTAGGAACTGTAAGATACAGAGAATTCATTGGTAGGTGAGTCATGCCCCCTGCTACAGAGGAACGTGAAAAACCCCTAAAGCCCTAGCCAATCCACCCTGGGGGAAAATTTCTTCCCAACCCCAAATATGGTGATCAGTTAAACCCTCAGCATGTGGGTGAGATTCACCAGCCAGACACCCAAGAAAGAATTCTCTGTAATAATGTAGAACCCACCCCAAATAACGTCCCCTCTCAGGTCACTGGCATATCTACCACCTATAGTCAAAAATCGGTCAATTGCCAAACTCAGCCATCTCATCATACTATCTCCCCCAGAAATTTATCAAGCTCAGTTTTGAAGCCAGATACTTTTTTTGCCCCCACAGCTCCCCTTGGAAGGTTATTCCAGAACTTTACTCCTCTCATGGTTAGAAACCTGCATCTCATTTCAAGCCTAAATTTCTTGAGGGACAGTTTATGTCCATTTGCTCTAGTGTCCACATTGGTGCTGTACTCAATTCCTCTCCCTCCCTGATATCCCTCTGATGTATTTGTGGAGAGCAATCATATCATCCCTCAACTCTTTTGGTTAGGCTAAACAAGCCAAGCTCCTCGAGTCTCCTCTTATAAGGTAGGCTTTCCACTCCACACACCATCCTTGTAGCCTTTCTCTGCACCTGTCCTAATTTGAACTCATCCTTATAAACATGGGGGACCAGAACTGCACACAATATTCCAGATAGGATCTCACCAGGTGCCATGTAAAGCAATACTGACACCTCCTTGTCTCTACTTGAAATACCTCTGCTGATCCTAGAACCATTAGCTTTTTTTTCACAGCCATATCACACTGGTGTCTCATAGTTATCCTGTGATCAACCAGTGCTCCCAGGTCCTTGTCCTCCTCAGTCTGTTCCAACTCGTGCATCCCCAACTTATAGGAAAAATTGTTATTTGTCCTTAAACGTGTGACCTTGTGCTTCCCATTGTCAATGGAGGTGGCAGACATAATGGCCCCCCCGCCCCCCCTACGTAGCCCTCTAGACTATGGAGCTCACAGGGAGGAATGTTATGTATAGATCTCCCTGATGGGTCTCATCTCCGGGCTATTCAGCTCAAGGGGAAGAATGTTAAGTATCGATCTCCCCTGATGGGCCTCGATTTCCTGGGTGAGTTTCTACCCCCCTTGCCTTGTGTCATCAAGGAGTGGTGTCAGTTTCTATCCCCCAGAACAGTTTCTCTGCACCCCCCTCACCACAAAGGAGGGATCATTGTCTGGGATCCCAGTTTTATCATTGGTCCTGATCAGCATCCCACTTCCAATTGGCTATTTTTATACTCTGGCCATGCAGTACACTATTTAAGTCCCTGCCTCAATTGGCTCGAGTGTTCTTCCACCCTTGAACGCTAAAGGGCACGTCACAAACCGGTCGGACTGATCACCTGACCGAGACAGGGAGCTCCTGCCCACGAGACTTTTGGGTGTACTCGAATTGCCGGCCGAATGATTATGTACTGGGATGCTGCAGCTGGTCTGCCTCCTTGCTTTGGGTTCCACTACGGTACTAGGCCAGGTATTATAAACTGATACAGCTATTCTACCTCTCTCAATTTGTTTCTTTCTTCCCTTTTTCTTTTCTCTATAATTCCATTTATGCATTGTTTATAAGTGTAGTTTTTTTTCCTTTAGGCAGTGTTTATAAGTATAGCTTTTTCCCATTTATGTATTGTCTATAAGTGTAGTTTTTCCCATTTATGCAGCATTTATAAGTGTGGTGTTCATTTGTACCTTGTATAGTCCCTTTACTGCATAGCTGTTTATTATCCCACTTGTCGCTTGCATAGTCCTTTTCACTGTGTAGCTGTTTACTCCCTCCACATAGGCATTTTGTTGGTATTTCATTGTATGCCTTTATGACACCACTATAAAATTTTGTCTATTGAAAATTGGTGTCCATCTCCTTAGTGGGTGTTGCTGGTCCATCGCAGTTACATCGCGAACCTGGGGTTCAACCTCCATTATTAAATTTCATCCCATTCCTGATACTCCAGTTTACAAGGTCATCTAGATCTTGTTGTATGGTATCCCAATCCTTCTCTATATTGGCAATACCTCCCAACTTGGTGTCATCTACAAACTACTTTAATAGCACATTCCCACTTTTTGTGCTAAGGTCAGTAACAAAAAGGTTAAATAAGATTAGTCCCAAAACTGATCTGAGAGAGATACACTGGTAACCTCTCTCTAGCTTTAGAGTTTACCTTTCAGCATGACCCACTGTAGCCTTCCCTTTAACCACTTCCTTATCCACCTTCCTATATTCGTATTAATCCCCAACTTCTGTAACTGAATAGTTCCCTGTGTGGAACCGTATCAAATGCCTTGCTGAAATTTAAGTAAATTAGGTACACTGCATTCCCTTTATCTAAAAAAGATCTCTTATCCTCTGAAAAAAGGAGGAGATCAGGTTGGTCTGGCACAATCTACCTTTTGCAAAGTCATGTTGTATCTTATCCCAGTTACCATTATCCTCTTAAGTACTTTCTCCTTCAAAATTTTCTCCAAGACCCTGCATACTACTGAGGTCAAACTAACAGGCCTGTAGTTACCAGATCATTTTTATTTCCTTTCTTGAAAATGGGAATTATATTAGCAATTTTCCAGTCATACAAAACAACTCCCAAGTTTACAGATTCATTAAAAATCTTTGCTAATGGGCTGGCAATTTTATGAGCCAGTTCCTTTAATATCCTCAGATGGAGATTATCCAGGCCCTCCAATTTAGTCCCATCCAGCAGCTTGAGTTTGTCTTCTACCTCAGGTATGCTAATTTCTGCTTTCTTGACCTCATTTCCATTAGCTATCTTACCTCTGTCCTCCAGCTCAGCTTCACTCATTAAAAATAGATGCAAAGTACTTTTTTAGACATGTAGCCATGGCTAGATTATCCAACACCTCCACCCCATCCTTAGTTTAACTGTCCACTTTTGTTTTCTTCCTATATATATGGCTAAAGAACTTTTTACTATTGGTCTTAATTCCCTTCACAAGGTCGAGCTCTGCTTGACTTTTTGCCTCTCATTTTATCTCTATATATTCTGACCTCCAAAAGGTAGCTTTCCTTGCTGATCTCTCCCATTTTCCACTCCTTGCAGGCTCTGTTCTTCCTCCTAATTGCCTTTCTGAGATGCTTACACATCCAGCTTGGTCTACAGCTCTTGCCTATGAAATTTTTCCCTTTCCTCAGAATGTAGGCTTCAAATAGTTCCTGCAACTTTGATTTGAAGTTATTCCAAGCCTCTTCCACCTTTACATTCATGAGTTCTTTAGATCAGTCCACTACCCCAACTAATTCCCTTGAATTTCTAGTTACCCATTTTAATGTCAAAAATCCTGGTCACAGATTTATTTTTGTTTATCTTTCTAATTAGTTTGAACTGAATTAGCTCATGGTCACTCAAATCTGAGTTGTCCCCTACAGCCAGTTCCTCTATGAGGTCCTCACTACTCACCTGTACCAAATCTAAGATGACATCCTTTCTTCTTGGATTGGTAACACTTTGGAGAAAGAATTCATAAGCTATCACATCCAGGAAAATCTGGGCCCTCTTATTATTACTAGCACATGTCCTCCAGTCTATTATCTGGAAAGTTAGTCTCTCATTATCACACAGTTCCCAGTAGTATTTACTTCCTTAAAGAGCTCCCTATTCATGTCTAAAACAGACCCCAGTGGTCTGTAGCACACCCCAAGCACTATCCCTGGAGAAACTGTAGTAGCTTTCTTCCCCAGTGTGATTATTTATGCAGATTTATTCTGTCTTGTTATTTACATCACTTTGAAATTCCTTACAGTCTACCTTCTCATTGATTTACAATGCTACTACCCCACCTTTGCCTTTGTATCTGTCTTTCCTAAAGAGCACATAGCCTTCAATACCAGTCCACCAGTCATGACTACTATTCCACCATGTTTCGGTTATCCCTATGACATCTGGTCTCATGTCCTCTACCAGTAGGTCCAATTCCTCCATTTTGTTACCCAGGCTTCTCACATTGGTATATAAATTTTACCTTTTCCTGCTTGGCCTCATTCATGTTCTTTGCCTGATTTGGCACAGTCCTTCTATAGACACTCTCTCTCAGTAGACTGGCATTTACATTACATCTCCTTCTAACCTCCATGCTGCTCCCTATTTGTGTCCTTTCTTATCTCATTTTTCTTCTTCTCAATGCTAATATCAGGCATGGAGATTATTCAGGCATCTCCCCCAGCTCACTAATTTAAAGCTATCTCCCTCCCAGAAGTCTGTTTCACTCCCTACTCAGGTGCAGTCCATCCCAGAACAGTCTTCTGTCCATGAATGCCTCCCAGTAACCATACATGCCAAAACCCTCCTTATAGCATCACTACCTGTGAGTCATCTGTTTATCATCAGGGTCTTCTCACACCTTTGTTGTCTTCCTCTAGGGATAGGCATAATCCCACTGAAGATCACCTGAGCCTCTATTTCCTTGAAAGTCCTTCCCAGCCTGGCATAGTCACCTTTCATACATTCCCATAAGAATCTACCCACATCATTTGTACCCACATGAAGGACAATAAGAGGATTCTTTTCCATTCCCACTAAGATCCTCTTTAGCCTCAGATCAATATCCTGTATCTTTGCACCTGGCAAGTGCATACCCTTCTGTTCTCAGGATCAGCTCTAGTTAGAAACCTGTCTGTTCTCCTCAGCAGTAGTCACCAATCATATAAACTTGTCTTTTCCAGGCAACAGTGTGATTCTCTAGCTTATCCCCACTTCTTTCCAGCTGCAAGTCCTCAGTTCTATGGCTTTTCTCTACAATCCTCTGCAACCACTCCTGAGACCTTCTGGGGCTCTTAGTGGGAGGAATCTTCATCAGCTCATCCCTTCTTTGGATAGCACTAGCTGTTCTCTTCTTCCTTGCACTCCCACTTTCAGTAACCATGTGCTGTGCTCCTTCATTGGCTAACGTCACAAACCTATTTCTGAGCTCTATTTCTCCTTCACTAGTCCATCTTTGCTGATTTCTCTCAGTCACATGCTTCCACTGGCCACTTTCATCTCCAGTATTCTGCCCTCACAGTCTGGTTGTCCTGCTTCCATCTGCAGGTCTGGCATTTCTCTTAAAACCCCCTCACTCATCAGCTCCATCAGGTGTTCAAACCTCCTTCTAAACTCAATGGGTATGTCTACACTTGACTGTTAGACTGAATTGACTGAATTTGAACTAAACAAGCCAAACTAACTGTGATTAGTTCAAATTCAGTCAATTCAAACTAACATGACCAGAGTAGGAAAACCAATTCGAACTAGCACATCCATGAGCCAGACTTGCTACTTCAAATTGGAGCATGGGCATCATGGGAGGTGTGGCAACATGGCCCCCAGTAGGGCCATGTCACCACCCAATACCCTGGTTTGCTCCAAGCCCTCTGACCCCGGCACAGGGAAAAGCATCTTCTGCCCAGCTCCAGACGCCCTGCAGCTAGAGCTGGGCAGGAGATGTTTTTCCCCATCCTGGGCTGACAAGGCAGGAGCCAGGCAGAAGATGTTTTCTCCTGCCAGGGCTCTCTGGAGCCAGGGCACCCCCCACCCTCCTCCCACAGCACAGTGGGGGCAGGTGAGAAGAGAATCCACCCCAGCACTGTCAGCACAGCCGGAAGAATCCCTTCTCCCCTGCAGGGCTGCGCTGTCAGCACAGGGGGAATCCTTTCCCCTGTTCCCCCACACTGTCAGCACAGTTGGGGGAATCCCTTCTCCCCCTGTCAGACTACGCTGTCAGAGGAAGTGATTCCATCAGTCCTGCTGACAGCTCATAGCCAAGGGGTTCCCCCCACCCCAAGATGACAGCGCAGCCTGGGCCTGGGGAGAACGGATTCTTGCGGCTTCTCCCCTGCTGGCTGCGTGCTGGGGAGATGCCCCAGGGCATGGCTTCTCCTAGGCTGGAGCCACACATAACCAGCTAGGCAGGAGTCACTTGCCAGGGTGTCTTCCCTGCATGTGGCCAAAGGGGCTGGAGCCGTGTGCAGAGGTGTCTTCCCTGCGCATGGCCAGCCCAGGAGAAGCCGCATGCCTGGGTGTCTTCCTGGTGCGGGGCCAGCCAGGGAGAAGCTGCCTGTGGGCTGTCTTCCCCACCCCTGGCCAGCTCTACAGGAGCTGGGTGCTGGGGTACCTTCCCAGCGCCTGGCCAGCTCTGCAGGAGCCCCGCACGAGGGTGTTTTCCCTGGTGCTGTCAGCTCTGCAGGAGCTGAGCTCTGGGGTCCCTGTCCCTAGCCATGGACAGGAACCCCATTCCCCCCCAGCCCAATCTGGCTGGAGAGAGGAACCTTTGGGGCTGCTGGCCCCAGGTGCTAAAGGGCTGTTCTTTCTTCCACGGTGCCATACACCCTGGAAGGAAGGTCAATCCTTGTGAATTCAAACTAACTTTAGTTCAAATTCACATGTCTACACAGCATCAATTCAAACTAGAGGTTTCAAATTGATAATCATGTCAAAGTTACAGGAGGTTTTGTAACTGCAAAGGGACCTATCCTCAATTAGACCTAAGGGAAGCCTTAGGTCGAATTGGCCAAGTGCTGTGTAGACAGGTCTATTTTTAAATTTGACCTAATGATTATTAGGTCAAATTTAAGTGTTTGTAGAGATACCCAATAAGAGTTTCCACCTGCATCTCTAACTCCCAAATTTTCTCCTCCATCAACCCAATGAGGCAGCACTTCATACACATGAAGGTCTTTGGAAGTACCCCCTCCAAGATCATGTACACGCTGCATCTTCCACATTCCATCATTTTTGCTGTTTCTTCCCCTTCTTGAGAAATCTACCACTGTTGCCCCTGTATCTGCTATAGTGCTTCCCCTATTCCCAATTTGCTTAAAACAAAAATACATCACAACACATGAACAAAGCAATACAAGAATCCCACACTCCCCCCCCCCCCCAACTCCTCCTCCAGACTCTCTCTCCTCCATTCTGCCCCTGCAAACTGACTGGGGGGGAAAAACACCACCACACAAAACAAATCCCAAACCCACAGAAAAGAAGAAAAACAATAAATACAAGAATTCCCAACTCTCCCACAGCTCTCAAGGCCTACTCAAACACCCCTCTTCACAGTCTTGTTGACTACCCCTGTGTGTTGCTGCCTACTGGTGTGGCTGCCTTTATAGCTTCCTCAGCAGGGAAGCCCCAGCCCTAACTGGGGTCAGCTGATCTCTCTCCACCACTCAGCCCCTGCAAACTGCACAGGAAAAAAACAAAAGAAAAGGAAAAAAAACCAAACTCACATTAAAAAGAAAAACAAAAAACACAAAAAACAAGCAAACAAACTCTAGATCATGTTTGAAAACAAATTTGCTGAGAGCAGATTTGCTGCCTCCAGAAGTGTCTGTACAATGACAAGATGGGAAATATAAAAGAAGCAGTTTAAATTGTTTCTCTTTTAATCTTTGCTTTTTGATTATTGTACATCATAATCAGAAAGAGGGGAAAGGTGAGTTAAAAAGGTGTTAAAACATGAGCTTCCTGCTTTGGGTACAGCTGTTTAATCTCAAAATTCTACTGAGAATCTTAATTATAAGTGTACACTTTGATCAACATACAGACATGGGGATTTGACTAAAGCTTATTACTACTATTAGGAAGTGATTCTTTTCACATTGCTTATCTTGTGAGCAGCTGTTCTCTACTGCTGCTCGGGCAGGCTGTCCACTCACAAGGAGCCAGCTGAAAGATCAGCATTCCTGCTGTTCTCAAAAATTAATAGAATCTAAGGTCAGAAGGCACATCTGACCTCCTGCATAATGTAATAAACCTGTAATAAACATCTAACCTAAAACAATAAACTTGTAACCTATGACTGAGGTATTAAAGTCCTCAAATCATGGTTTAAAGACTTCAAAGTAGAGAGAATCAATCAGCAAATGAGCTCTGCTCTATGCTACAGAGAAGGGCAAAACTGCCCCAGAACCTTTGACAATCTGCCATTGAGGAAAATTCCTTCTCAAACCCAAATATGGTGATCATTAAAACCCTGAGCATGTAAGCAAGACTCTGTAGCCAGACGGCCAAGAAAAACTTCTCTGTAGTAACTGTGAAGTCACCTTGTCAAATGCCCCATCACAGGCCATTGGCAAATCTACCACCAGTAGTCAAAGATCAGTAAATTGCCAAACTAGGCTGTCTGGTCACACTATCCCCTCTATAAATTTATCAAGCTCAGTTTTGAAGCCAGCTAAGTTCTTTGCCCCCACAGCACCCTTTTGAAGGCTATTCCAGAACTTCTCTCCTCTGATGGCTAGAAACCTGCATTTAATTTCCAGTCAAAACTTCCTGATGGACAATTTGTACCCATTAGTTCTTGGGTCCACATTGGTGCTGTACTCACATAATTCCTCTCCCTCGCTGGTATTTGTCCCTTTGTTGTATTTATTGAGAGCAATCATATCTCCCCTCAGCCTTCTTTTGGTTAGGTTAAACAAACTAATGTCTTTAGCTGTGTCCACACTTACACAGTTAAATTGATTTAACTTATATCGATTTAATAAAATCAATATAAAAATCATTAAATCGATATAAGTTAAATCGATTTGACAGGTCCCTACTAGAAATTCAAATCAAAATAGCATGTCCATGGACAGGACTTGCTATTTTGATTTAGGAGAGAGGAACCATGGGAGGTGTGGCAACATAGCCCCCTAGAACGGCCATGCCCCACCCAATATATAGAAAAAAGAAAGCACCTGGGAAGGAGAAGGGCAAAAAGTGTTAAATCGATTTAACAGTTAAATTGAATAAACACGTCTGCACTGTGTTATTTTGAAATAACAATTTTGATTTAACCATCATATTGATATAATACTGGGTTTTATTATATCAATATGACTTTCCTTATATTGAAATGAAGGAGCTCCTCATTGTGAAATAAGGGAACATCTTGTGGATCTACCATTTTTTAAATCAAAATAACCAGGGTTATTTTGATTTAAATAGTGTGTGTGGACGTACCCTTTCAATCTCCTCTCATAAGGTAGGTTTTCCATTCTATGGATCATCCTACTAGCCCTTCTCTGCACCTGTTACAGTTTGATTTCATCTTTATTAAACATAGGGGACCAAAACTGTACAGAATATTCCAAATAAGAACTCACCGGCACCTTGTATAATGGTACTAACACCTTCCTATCTCTCCTGGAAATGACTCATCTGAAGTATTTTAGGATTGCATTAGCTTTTTTCATGACCATATCACATTGGAGGGTCATGGTTATCCTGTGATCAACCAACATGCCCAGGTCCTTCTCCTCTGTCTCTTTCAACTGATATGCATCCCTGTTTATAGCAAAAATTTGTATTACAGTAGTCCCTAAATGAATGACCTTGCACTTTCCACTATTAAATTTCATCCTATTCCTATTACTGTAGTTTACAAGGTTATCCAGATTTTCTTATGGTCAGATCAACCCTGGTATTCCTAGCTTGTTTTTCATATTCTTCCTAACAATCCTGGCAAAAATCCGTGCAGGGCAGTCTCTTCAGATAGGCTGGTTGTGCTTGCAGTCGGAATGATCGTAACATGCTCATGGAGCCCAATCTTGACTCCCCCGTTAAATTCAGCAATCATCAGGGACCACTCTATGTGTCTGAAATTCACCCTTGCCACACGATTGTGCTCCTGAATCCAAGGTTTGTTTTTTTTGTTTGTTTGTTTTTTCTTTAAAAATACATTTCTAGAGCTCAGGGTTTTTGAACAAACCTTGAAAATGTGAAACAACTGTGGAACATTGCAATACTGACTTTTTGAGTCTGCACACAGCTTGAAACAATACATCTGAGAGCTGTGAGCTGCCCCATGTATGTCCAGTGGATTGTCAGTTCTGAAACCTAAAGAAGGCAAAATAAATGGCAGCACTATTTCATTGATTTTCATTTTAGCAGAAAAATCTAGCTAATACGTCTGCTCCCTTGTTCTAAATAGGTTCCTAAGCCTTTTCAAGTACCAAAACCTACAACTGTCTTGCTACCTAAATGCCAAAACTTGCAGCTACCAGTCTAACAATGTTTCTTTTAAAATTAGGCATCGTCATTATAAAAATTGGCATCATGTTCAAAATGAAGTCATGGGGTATAGAAAAATAAATGCAGTGAACTGAAACAAACAAACAAATCAGCAAGGATTACAGTGCAGAATATGCAAATCATTTTCATATTTAATTGAAAAACTTTTTTGATCTGCTTCTGTAATGACACCATTTCCATCAGGATAAGCTGTCTTTAAGTTTGAGCAATTGCTGCTGTAAAGTATGAGAAGCTTCATGGTGAAGCTTGTTTAAAAAAAACCAGCTGTTTTGTGGTCTGATTTTTCTCAACCATACTGATTTTGAATACTTAAGTTACCAAATCTCCTAACAGATTTCCTTGTACATTATTGATCTTTAATTTTAGGCTTAGGCAAACTGAACTGTTTAAATGTGTGAAACAAACAAGGAGTCCTGTGGCACTTTTAAAGACTAACACATTTATTTATTGTGTGAGCTTTCTTGGGAGAAAAGCCCACTTCATCAGATGCTTCAAAAGATCTTCAAAGCATGTAATGAAATGGGATTTTCTCCCAAGAAAGCTCATGCAATAACTAGTTTGTCAGTCTTTAAAAGTGCCACAGGATTCTTTGATTGTTTTGCTGAACTAGACTAACATGGCTACCCCTTCTGAACTTGTTAAATATGTGAGAATTCCTTTGCAGCCATGATAGTTTCATCCGCCTCTTTAGGTAAAATCATGGCAGTGACATTTATAGTAACTTTGAGTTCGATCCTGCAACATGCACTTAAGTAACTTTATGCACCTTGGGAGTCCTTTTGAACTTCATGGGACTTTCCACTTGTGTATGTGTTTGCAGGAAGAGAGCCTCTTTCCCCAATCTTTTATGCCACTCCTTAAAGATTTTAGTGAAAACAGAAATATATTGCTGAAATGAAATGTTATATTTCATTGTTCAGTGACTCTACTGTTTTCTGTCAGTCTGTTTGCACACTGACCTAACTTGATATTGAACATTTCAGTATTCTCTCCCAGCCATATTCTTGTCCAGTTCGTGAATGTTCTTTAGATTACAGTCACAGGAAAATGGAAAGTTGTCATTATTTCAAATCCAGCCTAGTTCAGTACTGATAAAAAAATTAATATCCTGAAGGCTGTCCAGTGAACTGTTTGATGGTCTCAGCCCAGTTATCAGCTGGGAAGTACCACATCACATGTTCTATTTTTCTGTTTCTGTTGGTAAACATTTGAAGTGCCTAAAAGTTGTTTATATGTAACAGCCTGGCAGCATGAGGCAGATTTAATTAGTGTGTTCATTACTAGAGTCACTTTAGCTGTTTATTCTGATGAAGAATTTTAAGTCATGATACAGTCATAGCCCTTTGGCTCTGAAGCTGAAGAGAATAGATTTCAATTGTTTCGAAATAATTACTCAAAGCTAACTGCATCTAATTTTTACATATAAAACTTGAATTCTCCTGCCAAATAGTAGAAGGGACGAATAAGTAAAAGATGCACTTTAACAGCTATCTATGGCCCATCCATGTTCTGGGATGAGTGATGAAGAAATCAGCTACAAAAATGAGAAGAGCAAGCCAGGTATGTGTGAAGAGTGGCTATCTGGTCCACAATCCTTCAATGACATGCAAGAAAATGTTGAGTGATTTCACTGGGTGACATGTCAATCCCCAATCGGGGCATAGTTTTCTAGCATCCTCTCATCATGCTTGTGTGTGTCCTCAGTTGACTTTGTGACAAGAGTAGAGGAAAAAAAAGTTTTCCTGTCCTGGGAAGCTTTTCCTCCTTTGAAATGGGGCAACAAAGCAAAACCTCAAAAATGTTTGTGAATCAACAACCCTTCCTCTATCCCCACAAAAAAAAAGTTGGGGACAGCTCAGTTGAAACATTGAGTTTTGATTTTGCTCATTTCATATATTGATATCATCATTAAAATTTCAAAATGAATACTCATTATGAACCAAAACAAACAAAAAAAAACCTGCTTCCCCCCCCATTTCTTCCCTTTCCAAAATTTCTCTGAGATGAGAAGTTTGTTGAAACAGGCATGTTGCCTGAAGTTTTGATGAATCAGCATTTTGCAATGGAAAAGAGAAAACCTTTTGTTGAAAAATTCTTCATCAGCACTTATTCTGTCCTCAGAGTTTGCTGATGTCAGCATCAAAGAGCTCTGAACTAGACTGCTGCCCGCAATACTGTCGTGCTCTTCTAGGACTTCTTGTACCTCTGCTCCTTTTTGCTATGTAGGCTGTTGGGTGCACAGGCAGATGCTGGCCTTAAAATATCAGAGTTTATAACAGTTGCCTTTGTGGAAGCCTTCATGAACTTAATGAATATATTAAACTCTGCTGTCCTTATTTTCTCTTCATGTAGGAGAACAATTGGCACAAAACTCCTTGGTCTCCTGGCTTTTTAAAACAGATATATTAATAGATATCTTGTAGTTGCCTTCTCTTTGTATTCTCATAATTCAAGAAAGAGATAAAAATCACTCCTTGGGTTTGAACATATCTTGGTATTTTTATGCACATTCAGAGCTTTATTCCATGCACAGTTGTTTCCATGTGTTTACTACATGCAAGCTTTCTAAGCCTCCCATGTTCCTTAGTCAGGGATCTGTCCTGAGGTAGTCCCCACTCACACACGGCTGAGTAGGGCTTTATATGGTCATCCATTCTGTCACCTTCTCAAGGACACTATCTGTCTCACCTGACTGCCATATATCTATCTATGGTTTCTCTATGGCACCTGACACCTTCTTAGCAGATGTGCCTTGGTATACTGCAGAGACAAGGTGGGTGACGTAATATCTTTTATTGGACCAACTTCTGTTAGTGAGAGAGATAAGCTTTCGAGTCACACACAGAGAGCTCTGGTAATGACTGGGAAAAATAAGACGCTTTCTCAGTACCTATCCTGATATTGTAGCATAGGGCTGATTATTTTCTGTCTAACCATACAAAAAATGCTTTAGAAGAGGTCATGTAGCCTGACTCTCCATGCTGAATCCTCCAAAATAGATTCAGTGTAATAGAAGTGAAGGAGCCTAATGAGGATACAGATCAGAATAAGAGGATAAAAACCCTACAGTGGTGTTCAGGAGAGACAAGAGAACGGGACCCTTATATCCCACTTTAATCCCTTGTCACAACAGCAGTTTGAGGTTCAGCCTGTACTCCCTCCTTGCCCAATGGGAGTCAGAGATCCATTACCTTATTTAGTAATCTGGGAAAGAGATACCACTTCCTTTTTCACAACAGGGTTAAAACACTAACAGTGCCCCTAAAATTTGACCACTGACTCATCCTTCTCCTTCATTCTGCACCTATACCAGGGGGTAGCACACAGGTCCTACAGGGTGGACTGGGGACAGACATGCTGGTAATAAAAAGCAGTATTGCTACTCACAAGGATTCCTTAACACAACCCTCCCAGCAGCTCTGTTATGTCTTTCTTTCTTTTTTTCTTAATTGTCCCCTTTGCAATTATGCAGCTCTTGTCTGCAGGTTAGCTCACTGAATGAATGACTTAAGTTGGTTTTCTTTGTACCAAAGAGCTATGTAACATGTCTGCATGATTAGGTTCTTCGTATTATTTTTGTGCCGCTGTGTCGAAAAGGTGCTATGCTTTGTCTGAAGGTTCTGTGACTATACTACACTGAGAACTGATAAAATATGTGCATGTCTTGCACTTCTAGTTTTATTCAGTTTGTGTGATACACTGTCTCCATCTTTTCACAAGAATCATAACTCTAAGAGGAGCCATAAAAATTAGAGATGGAACAGATTAATGCTGAGGTTAAAAATTTAGGCCTGAGATCAGTTCAAGGGTAAGATTTAGGTTTGGATCTAATGATACCAAAATTTTCAACTTAGAAAGCTGCTGGACTTCATAGATATGCCGAATTTTATTGCACAGCATTTTCCATTTAAACACAGAGGCAATGAGATCCCTTTCTTCTCTAATACTGCCCAGCTTCTGACTTGTGTGCGCTCTTCTCGTTGAAGTGCACATTTAATAATTATTTTTCGTAACAGTTTGCAGCAATTGGAAAATGACACATCCCCAAAAAGGTCATGAGTGCTTAAAAATTCTCTCTTGCTTTTCTCCAAGACTCACAAGTTTTGTTCCTTCTAATGGAGTTGTTGCTCTAGAACTCATATATGCTGTAGTGCTAACTGCCTTCTTACCTCCACCTGTTCCCTGCTACACACATCATTGCTCTCTTCCTTTACATCCCTTCTCATTTTGTTTACATGCTTAGCAACTTTTCCTCTTAGCCAGTCACAATTCTTTATCCAGTTGCTTTGCACTCTCCAGGACCTAGTAGCTGAATTTTATTTAATCAAACTATATTGCCCTATCATTAATTAAGAGGACAATGGTAGTTTTGTTCTCATTTTCTCAAGTGGCAGCATTAATTTTTCTTATATTCTTTACATCCAGCCTAGACCATCAAAAACTTCTTCCTGGGTTGGCGTCTTTTTCTTTCTTTCTTTCACACCCCAATCATTGTATGCTGAAATCTGGCTTTAAAGTCTCAGAATTCTTTCTAACAATCCAGTAAAGCCTCATTCTGTTTCTGGATATAATTTCCAATGAAAAATGTCTTCCCTTAATATCTAGCAAATTTGCATATATACCCTTATATGCAGTCTCATAAAGAAAAGAGGCTTTTCTCTGCTGCCTTTTATGAATTTCACTGTCTCAGCAAGAGCTGCTGGAGGATGAAAATTTTCTAATGATGATGTTAAAGCAGTGAAGTGTGTAGACTGAAATGGAAATAATGATGGCTGTAGTACTCTAAGCACTTCCAAGCTTCTTAAGACAAAATATTTTGGTCAGATCAGACCCAGAACAACAAAACTCTTTAAAAAAAAAAAAAGATAAAAAAACCACCCCTAGTAGCAGGCTAATAATTTTGGACAGAGTTAGTTAGTATAATGGGAGCATGTTCTCAACAGCTGTTCACAAATGCCTCTGACAACGCTTTAACAACCCATTTCTGCCCCACAAATATGGTCCCATTTTGAAAATATAAAATATTCTATTCCACTTGAAAAGTCTTGAACACATTAAAAGCGTCAGTATTATCCACAAACCTATATTTACATCATTAAACTAGATATTCTGCCCTTTCAATTACTGTCACCTCATCTCTGTTGTTTTCACCTCAAGATTCTAATTGCTTCTTTTATTGGAGCTAACCTACCAGTGTCCTTGGCAGTACAGTTTATGGCTCATGCATTTACAGCTATTGTTTGGGCAATTTGCCATATAGTATAAAAATTGAAAAGCATTTTGCCAGCATAGGCTTAAGTCTTCACATCACAATCAGTTTTTATAATAATGTTAGTCTTGAACAAAGAAGTGATGCATACTTCTTACAGTGGATAAAAAGCACTAAAGATGCCCTTTGGAAAAGGGAAAAAAAATGCTAAAACTCTGAACTGCATGGGAAAAAATACTGATGTCAGAATGGAGCTAATTAATTTGATGTTACAAACATGGAGAAAAGGGTCTCGCATAAATTAATGTCAACTCCAAATGGACGCATACAATTCGTACAAGCAATATTCAGTTTTATTTTAGGCAAGTACAGAAATAAGCAAATCAGAAATATAGCATTGAATCCTGCACTAACAATAATTTCACTATTTACCTTTGTACTGAATGTCCACCTTTCTCCTTATTAGGGTGCAGTGTTTAAAAAGAACACACAGCCTGGGTCTAGGGATTTTGTATGTAGAACTGCAAAATAGGCTCTATAAACTTGCCCTCCAGGAGCCTCTCTGCCTGTGCTATGTGGCTATGTGGAATGGTCAAATACAGACACTGTGAACCCATGCTTCCACATACCCATTTCTGTGATGAATTAATGGACCCCACTAGCCACATACCTATCCCTTGTGTGTGGCAGAGCTCAGCTACAAGACACAGATGGGTGCAAAGTTCCTTTGCTAGAGTATCTACATAAGGCAGTGGTCTTCAGTGTGCAGTGTTGGAGCTGATGAGACTTTTTAGCTGCCTCCTTGCAGCTCTGGACTCTGGGCCTCCCTCCACTTGCTACCAAGGGACCCTGTGGGTGGCCGTCTCCTGGTTCTCAACCGTGCCACCCCAACCAGGGGACTCTGCAGGATGCCCTTTCCTAGTTCTAAGTTCCCCACACAGCAGGAGATCCTACAGAAGGAACCCTAGCCCAGCTCCCCTCACCTGCCACTAGAAGTGGCTCTCAAAAAAATTGGTTATTAAAGAAATTTAATTTAAATGTCTCATCTTTTGAGTTGCCGCCCCAGCTATATGGCTATCCTCCAACAGTAGAGACATGGGGTTATGCTGCCTTACAACTATTGACTGGCACTTTTAGACTTAGAACTTTATTTATCTCATGAGCTTTCATGGGAGAAAATTCCACTTCATCAAATGCTTAAAGATGTGGAATCAAGCATCCAATGAAGTGGGGTTTTCTCCCATGAAAAATCATGCATAAATAAATTTGTTAGTCTTTAAAAGTGCCTTAGGACTCCTTGTTTGTTTTGCTGAACTAGACTACAGTAACTATCCCTTTGGAACTTTACAACTATTCTGTATCTCTCAGGAGATGTTTTCAAGCATCTATATGTAATGAGCCAAATGTGCACAAACACCCTGTACTGGCCATGGCAGAAAAGCTCCAGACTAGGGAGGAAGAATCCGTAGCAGTTCACTGTGCCTCACCCTGGCTGCCAGTGTAGAAGATGCTAAAGGGGAATGGATGGGGATTTCTTGTACTTGGATTATTCTCAGCATTTTGTTCACCTCCTTGGGGCCCTGGCAGCTGACCCAAGTCAAGGTAGCTGTCATATCCAGGGCTTAGCCATGGATGGACCAGGGCCCACTCACTTGGCTCTGAGGCCCACCCACCTTAGCCTCGAGGAGCGGTGTGAACTTTGCTGCTGCAGCTGTGGGACCGCCAAGCACTCAGTGTCCACAAGCAGGGAAGGGGCCCTGGCACTAAGAACTCTGCTTCACACTTGGCCGTGGGTTCCAGCAGCCATGTCCACAAGTGGGACAGAGATGCTGGTGCCAAGTCCTTTGCTCTGCTCATAGCTATGTTGCCTAGTAGCCACCAGGCCCTGAAGGTATGACTGGAGCTGAGGCTTTGGTGCCTCTGCCCTGTTCATGGCTGCTGGCTGGCCCAGTGCTGTAGCAGTGAAGTTCATGCTGCTGATGGCCTGGGTGCAGTGGCTCTACCCCTCCCTAGGGGGAGCAGCTTCTGGTCACAAGATTGGAAGATGCCCTTGCCTGAGTTCACCCTGCACTTGCAGGGGCCCAGCCAGAAAAGGAGAACTGACTACACCCCTGCTTCACACTGCTTCAGTTTATGGCCAGGGCACAGCCAGCTTTAACTTAAAGTCAGCATTGCATTTCTCCTTCCTGAGTTGTGCACCCTTTGGCTGCTGAAAGGATGAAGGCCAATATTCACAGGAATTTGGTTCCATAAATGTTAAGACATCTTGCAGCGTGTGGATTGTAAATCCATGTCCTCAGCACTTTGTCATTTGGCTCTGTAAATTTTCTCTCTTTTACAGAGGTCATTGATCAGCCATCAGCTAACAGCCAGTCCTGGTGACTACTGACCGGGAATGTTATGGGGGTTGGTAGTGGAAGCAGTGCCAGCAACCTAGGGATGAATGACACAATACCCTTGACTAATCCCAGGAGTTAAGGAGCCCCTGCTGAAATAACTGATTTTCAGGTATGCACATTTAGACCTGGACCTAGTTAGGTCGACTCAGTGATGTCACTCAGGGGTGTAAAGAAACTCCCTGAATAGACAGCACTGGGTGAATGGAATCATTCTTCCATTGAGCTGGCTGCCACCTCCCATGCAGGTGGATTACCTATACTGAAGGGAGAACTCCTGGCAATATAAATAGTGTCTACATTGAAGTGCTACAGCTGTTCATTGTTCCAAAGGGGCTGCCATGTTAGTCTAGTAAAGCAAAAAAAAAAAAAAAAAAAGCAAGGAGTCTTGTGGCACTTAAAGACTAGCATGAGCTTTTATGGGAGAGAAATCCCACTTTGTCAGAAGCTTTGAAGATGCTGTGCATTGGTGGCACTTCAAGTGTAGGCAACCCCAAGTGTTCAATGGTGCTGCCAGCCATAGAACTGTGAGTGCCCCCCAACTGTAATAATATGAGGGAATATAAATGGTGGCTCAAAAACATGATCAAGTCTGTGCAGCACATTGACTTGCAAGTCTACATAGCCTACTCTATAAGCTATTAAATTGATCCCAGACTCCTTGCTCAAGCAAAACCTTTTTTTAAATCAATGGGAGATATGTCTGTTGATGGAATATTTGACTGGATCTTATGAAGACATAGAGCGTGTGAAGAATGAGTTTATTTTTAGTTGGTGAGTGCTAAATCCATACGATAACAGTGTACAAACAGGATTACAAATAAAAAAAAATTTATACATGGGGATCCTATTCCCCATATAGTAAGAAAAGTAAAGTATAAATGTACTTTTCAAGAACACCCAAATACCACCATTTCAGTCAGGATCCCACTGTGCTAGGTGCTGTACAAACAGAGGAAGACATGAGGCATGACTGATCTATAGTACATTGGTATAAATTAGGTGTAATTGGAAGTGTTACACCAAGGTAAATGAGATCAGAATAAAACTCATTGTCCCTGTATAGTGCCATTCATATCATACTACTCCCACATCACTTCTTCCTTGCTTGCTTTAAGACTAGTTTTATTTAATATTTCTGGGTTTTTAACTTAGTTCATTTCACTATGTCAGGCCCAAGTTTACTGAAATGCTATACTCATTTAAAAATAGGAAAATAATTTTAAAAGTAATATGAAATTTTCAAGTAAATTAACTCTGTTTCAGGAAATGTTGATAAAACTGAATTTGACCTTTTGGCTGAGAGATCTTACTTCTGAGAAAGTAAGTGCTTCACAGTCATGCTGAAAAGGCAAATTGAATGGGATCCTGCAAGGGTCAGTTCTGGCTCTGGTTCTGTTCAATATCTTCATCAATTATTTAAATACTGGCATAGAAATACACTTAAAAAGTTTGCAGACAATACCAAGTTGGGAAGGGTGACAAGTGCTTTGGTGGAGAGGATTAAAATTCAAAATGATCTGGACAAACTGGAGAAATGGTATGAAATAAATAGGATGCAATTCAATAAAGGCAAATGCAAAGTATTGGACTTAGGAAGGAACAATCATTTGCACACACAACAAATGAGAGATGACTGCCTAGGAAGAAGTACTGAAGAAAAGGATCTGGGATTCATAGTGGATCTCAAGTTAAAAATGAATCAACAATGTTGCAAAAAAAGCAAACATCATTCTGAGATGTATTAGCAGAAGTGTAAGAAGCAAGACAGAAGAAGTAATTCTTCTGCTCTCCTCCAGACTGATCAGGCCTCAACAGCTGTATTGAGTCTGGATCTGTGCACCATATTTCAGGAAAGATGTGGGAAAACTCTAGAAAGTCCAGAGCAGATCAACAAAAATGATTAAAGGTCTAGAAAACAAGACCTATGTGGGAAGAGTGAAAAAGCTATCTTTGTTTATTCTGGAGAAGAGAAGACTAAAGAGGAACATTATAATAGTTTTCAAGTATGTAAAAGATTGTTACTAGGAGGAAGAAAAAAAATGTTCTCATTAACCTCTGAAGATAGGCCACGAAGCAAAGGGTTAAACTGCAGCAAGGGCAGTTTACTTTGGACATTAGGAAAAACTTCTTGACTATCAGGGTAGTTAAGCACAGGAATATGGTGCAGAGGGAGGCTGTAGTATCTCTGTCACTGGAGACTTTTAATAGTAGGTTAGACAAACTCTTGTGAGGGATGGACTAGATCAGATGTGGCCAAACTGCAGCTTGCGAGTTGCATGTGGCCCTTTTAAAGAAAAATTGCAGCTCCCAGAAGAGCACAGCAGGGAAGGGCGCCATGGTGGAACATAGAGACAAGAAATTTACAATGGTAGGGGACAGCAGAGAGGCAGAGGATGCTAACAGCTGGCAGTGGAGGAGCAGAATTGTGAGAGTCGGCAGAAAAAAGCAGTGTGGTCAGAGCCGGGGGAGGGGCAGCAGTGTGAGAGCCAGCAGGGAAAAGCAAAGTCATCAGTTAGGTGCAAAGACAAGCACTCGGAGTAAGTAAATGTTAGATTCCACAGTTCACCCA